>JAWWEY010000381.1:0-12630 GCA_035582745.1 Loriotus luctuosus
TTATTATTATTATTATTATTATTATTATTATTATTATTATTATTATTATTTTCTTACTCTTATTCTTATATTTCATTATTCATATCCTTATTCCTATTCTTATTATTTTATTTTTATTTTCATTTTCTTATTCCTATTTTCATTATTTTATTCTCGGTCTTATTTTTCTTTTTCTTCTATTTATTATTATTTTTTTCTTATTTTCTTATTTCTATTTTTATTATTTTATTCCCATTCTTATTTTTATTCTTCTTCTATTTATTATTATTTTATTCTTTATTTCTTCTTTCTATTTTTATTATTTTATTCCCGTTCTTATTTTTATTCTTATTTTATTTATTATTATTTTATTCTTATTTTCTTCTTATTATTCCTATTTTTATTATTTTATTCTTATTCTTGTTTTTATTCTTATATTTATTATTATTATTATTATTATTCTCCCAAATCTCCCATCCCTCCCTCATTTTTAAATTCTTCGTTATTCAAATCCCCCCCAGATTTTTTAAAATTTTTTTTCTCGAAAAAATAATTCCAAATACCCCAAAATAATTCGAAATCCCCCAAAAATGGGCGGAAATTGGGAATTTCGGTTCCTCAGTCAACGGCAAAGTCAAGTTGTGCTGAAACCCCGCAAGGTCACAGCCAAAATTCCGATTTTTTCCCGTTTTTTGTTGGTTTTTTCCCGTTTTTTGTTGTTTTTATTCCGTTTTTTTTTGTCGACCAAAGGCGGCGCCGGGCGCGCTTTGGGCTCAGAAATTCCAATTTGGGGTTTTATGGACTTTGGGGGGGAGAAAAGCGACAAAAAAACCCCAAAAATTCAATTTATTCCGTTGATTCGCGCGCTCCTGGAGAATCCCCGGCTCCTTTCAAGGAGGAAAAAACAACAAAAAAAACCCCAAAAAACCCCAAAAAACCCCAAAAAATTCGCTTTGATGGGGCCGCGGTTTGTGGGGGAAATACGGAGAAAAAAAAACACAAAAAATGCGGCGGGCCCGGCAATGAACTCGCAATTAAATCCTAATTAAATCCTAATTAAATCCTAATTAAATCCAAATTAAATCCGGGCGGGAACGGCGAGGGAGCCACCCGGGCTGGTTCTGATTAAAATGGGGGAAAAGGAATTTTATTTCTCTTTATTTCCCTTTATTTCTCTTTATTTTTCTCTTTATTTTTCTCTTTATTTTTCTCTTTATTTTTCTCTTTATTTCTCTTTATTTTTCTTTTTTTTTATCTTTATTTTTCCTCTTTATTTTTCTTTTTTTTTCTCTTTATTTTTCCCTTTATTCGTCTTTAATTTTTTCCTCATTTTTTTATTTTATTTCCCTTTATTTTTCCTTTTATTCCTGTTTATTTTTTCCCTCATTTTTTCTATTTTATTTCCCTTTATTTCCCTTTATTCCTCTCTCTTTTTTTCTCTTTATTGCTGTTTCTATTTTTCTCCTTTTTTTCTATTTTATTTCTCTTTATTTCCCTTTATTTCGCTTTTTTTTTCTCATTGGTTTTGCCGCTTTCTGCTGGGCCCAAACCTTGAAAAAAATTCGATTTTTTGGGGAGGGAGAAGGGAAAATGAAAATAAACACGAAAAGATCGGAGGCGCCTTCGAGGCCTGGGGGGAAAAAAACCCAAAAAAGAAAAATAAAGAAAAAAAAAGGTAAAAAAAAACGGTTTGAAAGGCGGTAAAAAAGCGAAAAAGCGAGGAGAAAAATGAAATAAATGAAGGTAAGAAAAACGAAGAGAAATGTGGTTTGAAAAGCCGAAATAAAGCAAAAAAAATACGGGGAAAAGGGTAAAAAATTTGGTGTTTTTAAGAAGAAAAAAACCAAAAAAATAGAAATAAACCGGGGGAAAAATGAAATTAAAAAGGGGAAAAAATAGAAAAAAAATCTGAAAGAAAAGCAAAATCAAACTCGAATAAAACCAAACCAGAAATGGGAATAAAAGGGAAATCCCGAATTGCCGCGGCGGGACAAAGGCCCCGTCTAGACGGCCTCGTTAGCGCCGGGCGCTGATTGCGGCCGGGCCCGCCGGGCGCTGATTGCGGCCGGGGCCGCCGCTTCCGGCCCAACGGCGGCGGCAACGGGGCGTCCTGAGCCGCTTCGGCCGGAATTTGGTTCGGAATTTTATTGGTTATTTGGTTCTTTATTTATTCTTTATTTATTCTTTATTTATTCTGAATTTTGTTCTTTATTTATTCTTTATTTATTCTTTATTTATTCTTTATTTTATTCTTTATTTATTCTTTATTTTATTCTTTGTTTTATTTGATTTTTTTACTTTATTCTTTATTTGATTCTTTATTTTTTATTTATTTTATTCTTTATTTTATTAGTTATTTCGTTCTTTATTTATTCTTTATTTATTCTTTATTTTATTCTTTATTTTATTCCTTATTTTATTCTTTATTTATTCTTTATTTATTCTTTATTTTATTCTTTTTTTATTCTTTATTTTCTTCTTTATTGACATTTTCTCCCGGTTTTCCTCTTTTAGTCCCGTTGTTCCCCGATTTTTCCCCATTTCCCCCTTTTTATTTCAATTTCCCCCCATTTTTTAAATTTAATTTCCATTTTCCCCCTTTTATTCCGATTTCTCCCCCATTTTCCCATTTTCTTTTCGCTTCCCCCTCGTTTTTCCCAGTTAATTCCCATTCCCCCTCTTTCCCCCCTTTTATTTTAATTTTTCCCCTTTTATTTCCATTTTTTCCCTTTTATTCCAATTTCCCCCTTTTATTTCAATTTTCCCCCATTTTTAAAATTTTCTTCCCATTTTCCCTCATTCCCCCCATTTTCCCCTTTTATTTTCATTTTTCCCTCTTTTTTCCCATTTTATTCCCATTTTTCCCCCATTTTCCCTTTTTACTTCTATTTTTCCCCCCCCTTTTGCCCTTTTTTCCCATTTTGGTTTTTTCCTCCCCCCTCCCCAGGCCGAGTTCAAAGTTGCTTTTATTTTATTTTATTTTATTTTATTTTATTTTATTTTATTTTATTTTATTTTATCTTATTTTATTGGGGTTTTTTTCCCCCAGGAAAAGGCACCGGCGGTCATAAAATCGAATTTATGGAGCGTGCAGGGAAAACAAGGGAAAAAAAGGGAAAAAAGGAAAAATCGTGGTGGGGCCGAGACGTGAATTGAGGAGAGAATGGGAAAAAACCCAAAAAAAATAAAAATATTCCGATTTTTCTTCCAAATTCCCGCGGTTTTGGGTGGAAAACTGAGAAAAAAAACCCCCAGAAAATGAAAATATTCCGATTTTTCTGTAAAATATTCCGATTTTTCTGTAAATTTCCCGCGGTTTTGGGTGGAAAAATGGGAATTTCGGCGCCTTTGACCTTCAGCGAGTCCCGTCCGTCCCCCTGACCCCGCCCCGGCCCGAAATCCCCAAATTTCGCTTTTTCCGCCCAAAATCCGCGCGGCCTGGCAGCGAAATCCGCGATTTCCCCTCCCAATCCCCAGGAGCGGAATTTCCCCATTTTCCTCCTTTTTTTGCTCCTTTATTTCTCATTTTTGTCATTCCTGGTGAGTTTATTCCTCGTTTTTTACTTTTTTTCCTTTCTCTCTCTTTTTTATTATTTTTATTTAAACTTTTTTTTTATTATTCCATTTCATTTTTATTTTTGGGGGTTTTAAAATTTTTTTTGCATTTTTTTCTGGGATTTTTTGTGGGATTTTTAAAAATTTTTTTGACCTTTTTGCCTGGAATAATTTTATATTTTTTTAAATTTTTTGGGGCTTTTTTTGGGGATTTTTTTTAAATTATTTTTTGGGCTATATCGCAGGGTGGGAGGTAAAAGAAATAAAAGAAATAAAAGAAACGATTCCGTAATTCGGGGATTTGGGAAAGGAAGGAAATTGTAAAATTTGATGATTTCTGGTTCCCAGTTCCTGAGGCAACAAATAAAAAAGGCGTTGAGGGTTTTCCCCTTTTATATTTTATTTTTTTATTTATTTTATTTTATTTTATCTTTTTTATATTATTTTATTTTATTTTATTTTATTGTAATTTTTTAAAATTTAATTTAATTTAATTTAATTTAATTTAATTTTATTTTATTTTATTTTATTTTAATATTCTATTTAATTTTATTTTATTTTATTTTATTATTCTATTTTATTTTATTTTATTTTATTTTTATTATTTTGTTTTATTTTATTTTATTTTATTATTCTATTTTATTTTTCAAGTTTTTATTTTTTTGGCCTCGTTGGTTTTGTTCTCTCTCCCCCTCGGGCCATAAATCAGAATTATTTCCGGCGCTGGGGGAAAAAATAAAATAAAAATAAAATAGAAATAAAATATAAATAAAATAGAAATAAAATAGAAATAAAATAGAAGTTGGAGGCGGTGGTGAAAGGCGAGAACAAGTTCCTAGAAAGGGGTGGGAAAATCGGAATAAAATCGAGGGAAATGGGGAGAAAAATGGGGAGAAAAATCAGAATAAAACTGGGGAAAAATCAGAATAAATCAGGGAAATATTGGGAGAAAAATCAGAATAAAACTGGGGAAAATTGGGGGGGAAAATCGGAATAAATCAGGGGAAATTCAGAATAAAATGGGACACAAAAATCAGAATAAAATAGGGGAAAATTGGGGAGAAAATCAGAATAAATCAGGGGAATATTGGGAGAAAATCAGAATAAATCAGGGGAATATTGGGAGAAAATCAGAATAAATCAGGGGAATATTGGGAGAAAAATCAGAATAAATCAGGGGAATATTGGGAGAAAAATTCGAATAAAATACGGGGAGAAATTCAGAATGAAACTGGGAAAATTGGGGGGAAAATCCGAATAAAACAGGGGAAATTCCTGGGGGAAAAATCCGAATTTAATGCGATTATTATGGGATGTTTGAGGTGAAAAAAATCCGAATAAAACGGGGAAATTTGGGGGAAAAATCAGAATTTATTGTGATTATTAAAGGCATCCTAGAGGGGGGAAAAAAGGAATTTTTGGCGTTAAAAAATTGGAATAAAACGGGAAAATTCGGGGAAAAAAACCCAAAGAGAGCTCGGGAAATAATTCTGGTTAAATGAGGAGGTGGGGAATAAAAATGGGGGAAAGGAGCAGAAAAATTTTATTTTTTGGGGATTTATTGGCCCAAAATCGCCTTGAAGTGACCCAAAATAAAATGGAATGGGGGCAAATTTAAAATAAATATTAAACCAGAGGGAAAAAAAATAAAATTCAAGGGGGGAAAATAAAATAAAAATTAAACCATAGGGAAAAATAAAATTAAAAGGGGGGAAATAAAATAAATATGAAATCAGAGGGGGAAAAGAAAATTAAAGGGGAGGAAATCAAATAAAAATTAAACGGGCGGGAAAAAAATAAAATTAATGGGGGAAAAATGAAAATAAAAAATAAACCGGCGGGAAACAAGACAATTAAAGTGGGGAAAATGAAAATAAAAAATTGAAAATAAATAGGAAAATAGAAATCAAACCAGAGAGGAAAAATAAAATGGAATGGAGGGAAATTTAAAGTAAATATTAAACCAGAGGGAAAAAATAAAATTAAAAGGGTAGGAAAATCAAATAAAAATTAAACGGGCGGGAAAAAAAATAAAATTAATGGAGGGAAAATAAAAATAAAAAATAAACCAGCGGGAAAAAAATTAAAAGGGGAAAGATTAAAATAAATATGAAATCAGACGTGAAAAATAAAATTAAAGGGAGGAAAATAAAAATTAAACGGGAGGGAAAAATATAAAATTAATGGGGGGAAAATGAAAATAAATAAATAAAATTAAAGTGGGAAAAATGAAAAAAAAAGCCACCAAAAACAGAGGGAAAAAATAAAATTAAAAGGGGAAGAATTAAAATAAAAATTAAACCGGCGGGGAAAATGAAATTAAAGTGGGAAAAATGAAAATAAAATAAAAACCGAGGGAAAAAAATCGAATTAAAAGGGATTAGAGGGGGAAAAAAAGCGGAATAAAATCAAAATGCGGCGCTGGGTTTGAATTTCATCGCCGGCAACGGAGCTTTGGGAAAGCGGAACCCGCGCGGATCCCCGATCGAGGCCATAAATCGCAATTTTCGCTTTTTTCCCTTTTTTTTTAAATCTTTTTTTTCTGACCCGAGGGAACCAAATGGCGCCGGAGCCGCGGGAATCGCAGCGCGCGGCGCTTTTAGGGCGAAAAATCGGAATTTTGGCTGCTGGGATGCGGGGAGGGTTCGGGGGAAATCCCTGGGAAATGTCGGGGAAGAGTTTCCCAGCAAATCCCGAATTTCCCGCGGGGCTTTGCCCTAAAGCGGCACAAATCGCCCCAAACGGTCAAGTTCCACTTTTCATTTTATCTCCTTTTTTTCCTTTCCCTCCGTTTTATTTTCCCCTTTGTCCTTTCCTTTTCATTCTTATTTTTTCCCTTTGTCCTTTCCTTTTCATTCTTATTTTTTCCCTATTTTTTTCCCTTTTATTCTTATTTTTTCCCTATTTTTTTCCCTTTTATTCTTATTTTTTCCCTATTTTTTCTTTTTTATTCTTATTTTTCCCTTTTTTTTTTCCTTTTCATTCTTATTTTTTCCCTATTTTTTTCTTTTTTATTCTTATTTTTTCCCTATTTTTTTCCTTTTTATTCTTTTTTTCCCCCTATTTTTTTCCCTGTTCTCCCGCGCTTTCTCTTGCTGTATTTTGTTTTATTTTATTTTTATTTTTTTTTTTAATGAACGCCGCGTTTTCTTTTTGTTTCCCTTGGAAGTGACTCTGAACCCGCCCCCATCGTGATCTTGAAATTCCCGGCCTATTTTCCCTTTTTTTTTTTTTTTTTTTCCCATTTATTCCTCGTTTTCCCAATCCCCAAACGCTGGGGAACCCCAATTCCGGAACAATAAATTAAAATAAAGTTGGAGGCGACGGCAAAAACGTCCAAAAACTCCAAATCCGGCATCAAAAATTCGCTGGGAGATGGAAAATTCCCAAAAAATCCAACTTGAGGAGCCTCGGTGGGAAGCGCGCTGAGGAAAAAAGGGGAGAAAATAAAAAATCTGGGAGGAAAAAATGAACTTTAATCCGCAATTCTCCGCGGGAAAACAACGAGAACTCCATTTAAAAACCGCAGGGAAAAAAAGAAAATTAAATTCAATTTAAATCCGCCCCAATCCGCAGAGTTTCGCTTTAAAAATAAATTTTTTTCCGAGTTTTTCGGCCGGATCGGAGAATTCCCGCCGCAAAAGAGGCGGCGGCGCTCGGCGCTCTCCAAATTCCGCTTTTTTCCCCAAATTGCGCTTTTTCCCCCCTTCCTTCCCCCCCCCCCCCCGATGCGGTTCGATCCCAGAAATTCCAGACATCGCGGAATGAGCGCGGATAATTAAAAAAAGCTGCTGGGGCAGGGCGAGGGGAGGCGGGGAAAGGGAAAAAAAACGAATTAAAATTCAAAATACGCCAGGAAAAAAATCAGGAAAAATCCAAGAAAATTCGGATTTTTCACCCTTTTTTTTTTTACCTCCATGGGAGGGAAACCTCTCGGGAAAAACCCGAGGGAAAAATTGGGAATTTTGGGGATTTTGCCCCAAATTTTTGTCTCCCTGATTTTTTTTTTCCTGAAGGGACAAAACCGAGCGCGGCCCCCAAATCCCCCCCGGCCCTGCAGAGCTCGAAATTTTCGGAATAAAAAATCAAATTTCGGGTCCGAAGGGGGAAGAGGAGGGAGGGGGGGCGATAATTAAACCGTGATTAAACCCCAATTAAACAGGGGGGGTTCATTTGGGCCGCAAAAAGCGGAATTTCCACCGACGCAGCGCGGACAGAACGGAAGAACCAAAAACCCAAACAAACCGAAAAATAAAATCCATCAAACAACACAGATTTTTTATTTTTTAACTCATTTTTTCCCGTTTATCGCGGTTCTAAAAACGCGCAGGGGGCGAATTTCGGCCGGGAGGTGGAGGGGGAAATGCGGGGGGTTGCCGGACTTTTTGCCGTTTTTTCTCGGTTTTTTGCCGGTTTTTTTGGCCAGGTTTTTGCCGGGTTTTGCCCTTTTTTTCGCCTTTTTTTTTGCTCGTTTTTTTCTGGGTTTTTTTCCGGGTTTTTACCGGTTTTTTTTCGGTTTTTTGCCGGTTTTGGGGCCGGTTTTTTGCCGGGTTTTCTCCCTGTTTTTTGCCAGGTTTTTTGCCGTTTTTGTGCCGGGGTTTTTTGCCCGATTTTTGCTGCGGTTTTTCCTTTTTTTCTTTTTTTTCCCCCCCTTTTTTGCCGGGTTTTTTCACAGATTTTTGCTAGTATTTTTGCCGGTTTTTTGCCGGATTTTGCCGGTTTTTTACTGTTTTCTTGACGGTTTTAAACCGGCTTTTTGCCGGGTTTTTTACCGGTTTTTGGCCGATGTTTTTCCGTTTTTCTACCATGTTTTTTACCGGTTTTTTGCTGGGTTTTTCCCCTTTTTTTTTTTTTGCCGGTTTTTTGCCCGATTTTTGCCAGTGTTTTGCCGGTTTTTTTGCCGTTTTTTTCCCCTTTTTTTTTGCCTTTTTTGGCCGATTTTTATGCCTTTTTTGCCGGATTTTTGCAGTTAGTTTCCCTGGTTTTTTTCCGGGTTTTTTTTGCCTTTTTTTCCCCATTTTTTGCGGGGTTTTTGCCGATTCTTTGCCGGATTTTTGCCGATTTTTTTCGGGTTTTTTTTGCCTTTTTTGCCGATTTTTATTCCGGTTTTTTTGCCGAATTTTTGCAGTTATTTTCCCGGTTTTTTTCCCGGTTTTTTTCCCGGTTTTTTTGCCCTTTTTTCCCCGTCTTTGGCCTTTTTTTGCCGATTTTTATGCCGTTTTTTTGCCGGATTTTTGCAGTTATTTTCCCGGGGTTTTTTGCCGGTTTTTTTTGCCGGTTTTTTCCCCTTTTTTTTCTCTTTTTTTGCCGCTTTCGGGCGCTGCGGGGTCGCGGCCGGGCGCGGGCAGATGTCGCTGTTGCTCCACGGAGCCGCCGCCGCCGGCGCCACCTTGACCCCCGCGAGGCGCGCGCCGTCTGGAGCCCCAAGGCCATTTTCAATCCTCATTGGCCTCGCGTCACGTGGGGCCGCGGCGCGCCGGCCCAAAAAAACCGACAAAAATACCAAAAAAATTAAAAAATAAAAAAAAAGAGACAGAAAAAAAAGAGAAAAAGAGGCGTGGTTGCGGCGGGGAGGGGGGTGACAGCGATGCGTGCGTAATTACCGCGCTCGGATTTATTTTTTTAATTTTTTTTTTTTTTAAAATCCCTTCCCCTCTTTTTTTTTTTTTTTTTTTTTTTTTTCCTCCCTCTCTCTCTCTCTCTCTCTCTCTCTCCTCCTTCCCCCTCTCTCTAAAAAAAAGATGTCAGCCCCTGGCTGGAGTATTCCCGCCGCCGAGGCTCCCGCGGAAAATGTCCTGTCCGGGCGGCGCGGCCCCGAGCGCGTTCCTGATGGAGCCGCTGGCCCGGCCCGACCCCTTCGCGCCCGGCGCGGCGCTTTTCCCGCAAACCGGCGATTTCCCGGCGCTGCGGAGCTGCCAGAAGCGCGGCGAGGCCTCGCCGGGCTCCTTCCCGTCCTACCTGGCGCAGCTGGACGCCTGGGCCGAGCCCAAGGGCGCCTTCGGGCCGGAGCCGCCGCCGAGCTGCGCCTTCCCCGGCGGCGTCAAGGCGGAGAGCGGCTGCTGCCTGTTCGCCGAGAAGCGGCCCAAAAACGCCCAGAACGCCGCGTTCTCCTCGGAACCCTGCCTGACCCAGCCCGGGGGGAGCTCAACCGCGTTCTACCGCTACCCCGAGCTGGAGAAAAGCCCCGAGGGCGCGGAATTCCCGCCCGGGTTCCGCGGGGAGCGCCCCGAGGCGGCGCCGGCTGCGGCGGCCGAGCCCCGGTTCCCGCCGAGCTTCCCGCAGAACGCGGAGGGAGAAATTAAATCGGAAAAGGGCAAAGCGAGCGCGGGGGAGGCGGAGAAGGAGCTGGGCAAAAGCACGGACGGCGGCAGCAGCGAGAATTCCGACAGCGAGGCGAAAGGTAAGGGGAAAAAAAAAATAATCGGCTTTTTAATTTTTTGTTTCGGCGGTGAAAGGGTTAAAATGGCGCTCGCTGCTCCGCCGGGTTCTCCCGAGGAAATTGGGGATAAAACCATCCGGGCGGAGGGAAAAAAAATAAATAAATCTATATTCGGTTTGAAGCGGTGCTGTTTGAAAATGGAAATATTGAAATATTTGTGAATTCGGGGCTTGGAGGGGAGAGGAACGGAGCAGGGAGCGCGGGGTGCGGGAAAGGACGGAAAATGCGAGTTTGGTGCGGAAAAAAGATGGAAATTCGGTGTTTGGTGTGGAAAAAAGATGGAGATTCGGTGTTTGGTGTGGAAGAAAAATGGAAGTTTGGTGTTCGGTGCAGGAAAAGGACGGAAATTTGGTGTTTGGTGTGGAAGGAAAATGGAAATTCGGTGTTTGGTGTGGAAGAAAAACGGAAAATTTGTGTTCGGTGCGGAAAAAGGACGGAAATTTGGTGTTTGGTGTGGAAAAAAGATGGAGATTTGGTGTTTGGGGCAAAAAAAGGACGGAAATTTGGTGTTCGGTGACGGAAAGAGGATGGAAAATCGGATTTTTGGTGTCAGAAAGAGGATGGAAATTCGGATTTTTGGTGTCAGAAAGAGGATGGAAATTCGGAGTTTGGTGGAGAGAAAGAATGGAAAATCCGAATTTGGTGAGGAAAATGATGAAAAAGGGAGTTCGGTGCGGAAAGAGGATGGAAATTTGGTGTTTGGTGCAGAAAAAAAGGTGAAATTTCGCTTTTTGGTGCAGAAGGAGGATGGAAATTTGGTGTTTGGTGCAGAAAAAGGACGGAAATTCGGATTTTGTGGTCTTTGCTTTGGAGCCGCGGAGATTTGGGGGGTTCCGGGCTCGGGGGGTTCTCCGGGATTTTCCGGGGGGCGAACCCCGATTTTCGCCGCTTTTTTCGAGGGGAATTCCGATTTTCGCCCCTTTTTTCGGGGGGGAATTCTCCATTTGCGCGAGGATCGGGTTCCTCTGGCGCTGGCTCGCGGTCAGACAGAGAGAAAAAAGAGAAAGAATTGAAATGAAAATACTGAAAAAAATGGGAAAAAAAATGAAAAGAAATGAAAAGAAACGGAAATAAAAAGGCGAGGAGCGGAATTGGAGCTGCAGGCGGGAATTGCGGCTCCGCCAGGGCTGGGAAGAGGCTGCGGCAGAGGGAAAAGAAAATCTTTTTTTAATTTAAATGTTTTCAATTGATCTCGTTTGCGGAGGCGCAGCAATGTTTGTGATGTGCCGAGCAGATGGTTCGGGTTTGGGCTTTTCGCACGGAAAGCGCTCCAGAGGGTGGAAATTTGGGATTTTCGGGCTTTTCGCACGGAAAGCGCTCCAGAGGGTGGAAATTTGGGATTTTCGGGGTTTTCGCACGGAAAGCGGCTCCAGAGGGTGGAAATTCGGCATTTTCGGGGTTTGTTCCCCATTTAACCCCAAACCGGGCAAACCCAGGGGCGGATTCGGCCCTCGGGAACGATGGGATTGGATTTTCTGGGGGAAAAAACCCCAAAATCTCAGGAAAATCCCGCTCGGATCTAAGCCTGGCTTTGCCTGTGAAAAATCCCAAAATTCCCCAAAAAATCCTGACCCCGCCAGAAGCTCTCCCCCCCCACCCAAACCGGCCTTGGCGGGAGAAAAAACCCCAAAATTCTCTTTTTTCTCCTCTTTGTTTCGAATAATTCCGTTTGTATTTGGATCGTTCCTGATTTGGCACCCGGAGGGGAAATGATTTTATCTGAGGGCTGAGCTGCGATTGCACCCAAAAAAACCCGAGAAGTGGAAAAAAAAATCCAATAAAAAAATAAAAAAACTCCACCAAAACAAAGGGAAAAAAAGCAAAGTCAAGGTTATCAAAACCCCGCCGAGCGAATCCGCACAAAAACGCCGGGAGGGGTTTCGGAGGGAGATAACCCCGAAAATAAAAAAAGGTTTATTTTGTTTATTTTGTTTATTTTGGGCTGGGTTTGCTCCGCGGTGGGCGGAAAGAATGGCAATAGAGAGAAATAAATATTAAAATAAATTAAAATTAAAATTAAAATTAAAATAAAACCAACAAGGGGTTATATAAAAATATAAAAATAAAAATGAAAAGGGAATGCGCCGGTTCTGGGCACATTTGGGATTTTTTGGGGGTCGCTGCCACAGAAATTTCACTTTGGGGCGGATTCGGGCGATTTCAGTTCCTCAAAACCTCCCCAGGCCGCGATTTTCTTTCTGTCGAGTTCATTTTGATTTTTTTTCAATAAAAACCCCATTTCGGGAGGAATTTTAGCGTTCGGGGGAGGGGACCCGGGAGGTTTGGGGGTCCTGAATTGCGAACCCCGAATTTCCAGGGAATCGCCCCAAAAGCGAGGCCGAGGATTTGCTGCGATTTTCGGGGATTTTCCCCAAATTTGGGTTCGGCCGGATTTTCCCTCCTCATGACCAAACTCAAGGATCCTCCGCTTTTCATTTAGGGCCGCGTGAGGCGCGAATTTTTCCCCAAATTCCCCCGATTTGCCCCAATTTGCGCCCCGGAGGGGAGAGCTGCGAAAATTCCATTTATTCCACCCCAAAATGGAATTTTGTCTCCTCCAAACTCCGTTCTTTTCCCCCAAAACCCAGATTTCTCTCCCCCAAAACCCAGATTTTCTCCCCCAAAATCCCATTTTTCTCCCCCAAACCCGATTCTTT
>JAWWEY010000382.1:0-12625 GCA_035582745.1 Loriotus luctuosus
CATCTGCGCCACTTTCTGCAGGAACAGCTTCTCCAGGGTCTGCGCCATCAGCACGATGTCGTCTGTGGGCTAAAAATGGGGAAAAATCATCAGAAAACGGGAAAAAATAAAAATTACAAGTTTGAAAACCTTCCCGGATTTTTTTGGAATTTTTTCGGATTTTTTGGGACTTTTTCCCTTTTTTTTTTTGGATTTTTTCTTAATTTTCATAGGATTTTAAAGCAGTTTTTTCTGGTTTTTTTTTTTATTTTCTTCTGTATTTTTGATCAAGTTTTAAGGGATTTTTTGGCAATTTTTTCTGATTTTTTTCAGAATTTTTTCTGATTTTTTGGGGAATTTTTTTGATTATTTCGTGATTTTTATGGGATTTGTAAGATGTTTTTTCCTGCATTTATTTTAGTTTTTAATTTTCTGGGATTTTAAAGGGATTTTCAGGGGATTTATTTGAAATTTCTAAGAATTGTTTTGGATTTTTTTCTGATTTTTTTCTGCACTTTTTGAATCGTTTCGTGGGGAATTTTTGGAATTTTTTCAGATTTTTTCCTGCATTTTTTTGGATTTTTTTTCTTGATTTTTACGTGATTTTAAAGGGATGTTTTCCCAATATTTTTTAAAATTGTTTCCGTATTTTTTGGGATTTTTAAGGGATTTTTTGGTGTGATTTTTGGGACTAATTTGGGTGCATTTTGGGGTGGTTTTGTGCCATTTTTGGGAACATTTTGTGCCATTTTTGGGTGGATTTTTGGGTCTATTTAGGGGTGATTTTGTGCAATTTTGGGTGGATTTTTTGGCAATTTTCGGGTGTATTTTTCGGTGGTTTTGGGGTGCTTTTGTGTGATTTTTGAACACATTTTTGGGTGATTTTTTGCATTTTTTGGGTGGATTTTTGGGTCTATTTTGGGTTTATTTTGAGCTGGTTTTGTGCGATTTTTGGGTGGATTTTTGGGCAATTTTTGTCTTTTTTTGAGTATTTTTGGGCATTTTTGTAATATTTTGGGGGTTTTTTTGGTTTATTTTTGTGGTGTATTTTCTGGTATTTTTGTGCTATTTTTTAAGTATTTTTGCGCAATTTTTATGCCATTTTTGGAGGTTTTTTGGTCTTTTTTTCTTGATTTTTGCTGGGATTTTTTGTGATACTTCTATAAAAATTTTTGGGGTGATTTTTAACATATTTGGGTGTATTTTGATCATTTCTGTACCTTGTTGTAGATGTAGCAGTTGGTGAACACGGTGCTGAAGTCCTGCATGCACTCGGCTGCCCCCCAGTAACAATTCTGCATTTTTGGGGTGGTTTTGTGCCATTTTTGGGTCTATTTTTGGGTATTTTTGTGCAATTTTTAGGTGCATTTTTGTGGCATTTTAAATGGAATTTTTTGCCTGATTTTGTGTGATTTTTGGGTGAATTTTTGGGTATTTTTGTGGCAGTTTTGGATATTTTTGGCTGTATTTTTGGCTGATTTTGTGCAATTTTTAGGTGCATTTTTGTGCCATTTTTAATGGAATTTTTTGCCTGATTTTGTGTGATTTTCGTGTCTATTTTTGGGTATTTTTGGGTGATTTTTGTGAGGACTTTGGGGTCAGTTTTAGGTTTATTATGGAATGATTTGGGTATATTTGGGGGTGTGTTTCGGGTGTATTTTTGTTGTATTTTTGGGCATTTTTAATGAGATTTTTGGGTGGATTTTTTGCAATTTTGGGGTGGATTTTTGTGCAAATTTGGGGTGCATTTTTGGGTGGTTTTGGGTGGATTTTTGGGTGATTTTTGGTTGGATTTTTGGCCATTTTAAATGAGATTTTTTAGCATTTTTAATGAGATTTTTTGGCTGATTTTCTGTGATTTTTGGGAGCATTTTGATGCATTTTTGTGTCATTTTTTTACCATTTTCAGGGTTTTTTGGGTCGATTTTTTGTGATATTATAGTGGTGTTTTTTTTGACTGTTTCCATGCATTTTTGGGTGTATTTTGATGATTTTTTGTACCTTGTTGTAGATGTAGCAGTTGGTGAACACGGTGTTGAAATCCTGCATGCACTCAGTAACAATTGTGCAATTTTGGCTGCATTTTTGGGCCATTTTAATGGGATTTTTGTGTCAATTTTTGTCTCATTTTGTGCAATTTTTGGGTGGATTTTTGTGGCAATTTTGGGTATTTTTCTGCTATTTTTAACGAGATTTTTTGTGCACACTTTTGTCTAATTTTGTGCAATCTTTGGGTGGATTTTTGGGAGGTTTTTTCCCATGTTTTTAGATTTGGTTTTGGTCTTTATTTCTTTTTTTTTTTTTTTTTTGGGGTGGGATTTTTTTGTGATATTTTTGAGTGTATTTTGGGCTGATTCTGTGCAATTATTGGGCTGTTTTGGTGCCATTTTTGGGTGGTTTTTTGCCATTTTCAGGGGTTTTTTTGGTCATTTTTTGTTCATTTTCGCTGGGATTTTTTGTGGTATTTTTGTGAATTTTTTTTCTGCAACTTTTAAGATATTTTGATGATTTCTGTACCTTGTTGTAGATGTAGCAGTTGGTGAACATGGTGTTGAAGTCCTGCATGCACTCGGCTGCCCCCCAGTAATAATTGTTCTCCAGCCTCCTCTTGATGGTCCCCATGTCCATGGGCTGCTTGATGATCTTGTGGTAATCCTGAATTTGGGGCAAAAAATCCAAATTTGGGCTCAGGAAGAACAAAAAACACCAAAAGGGGAAGGGGGGAGGGGGGCAGGAGAAAATTGGGAATTTTGGGGAAATTTCCCGGATTTTTTTTTAATTTGTTTTGAATTTTTTTTGAATTTTTATCAGAATTTTAATGAATTGTCCACAAGTTTTTTGAATTTTGTTGGAATTTGAGGGAATTTTGCCTGAAGTTTGGGGAATTTTCCTGGATTTTTTTTTAATTTTCCTGGGATTTTTTGGAATTTTGTTGGAATTTTGGGGAATTTTCCAGGAATTCTGGGGAATTTCCCTTGAATTTCAGGAATTTTCTGATAATTTTTATTGCATTTTGGAGAATTTTCCCAGAGCTGTTTGCAATTTTGGGGAATTCTCCTGCAATTTGGGGGATTTTTTTTTTCACTTGGGGGAATTTTCCTGGAATTTTGTTGGAATTTTACCTGAATTTGGGGGAATTTTTTGAGAATTTTATTGACTTGCGCTGGAATGTTTTTGAAATTTCTGGGGAATTTTCCTGGATTGTTTTTTTTTTTTTAAATTTTGTTGGAACTTTGCCTAAAATTAAGTTTAGGATCACCTCCAAACTAATTTTAGGATCAGTTATAAATTAATCTCAAGCCCAAACGAGGACACAATTTTCACCTGTGGATGAAAGGGACAAAATTTTGGATCGGGAGAGCAGAATTAGGGACAAAACCCAACAAACCCACACACACACACAATAAATAATTTAAAAAATATTTAAAAATTAAATTTTAAAAAATTATTTTGAAATACTTAAAATATTAAGATTATATAAATAAAAATGCGTATTACATATAAAAAGATTTTAAAAAATTTATATATATTCTACTATACAATGTATTTTTATGTAATATAAGAACTTATTACATAGTAGATTATTCATTATATTACACAGTATGGACAGCATTATATTACCATTATATTATATATAATACAGAACATATTATTATAATATTATACAGTATATTTAATTACACATTATACGTAATAATACACATATATAAATACAAAATATAAATAATTTTGTATTGCTAAATAAATATAAGCGTTACACATAAAATCGAAATTTTGATTCTTAAAAGAATTCATTGAATTTTCAAATAATTCATTTTCAAATAATTCATTTTCAATTAATTAATTGAAAATAATTAATTGAAAATAATTAATAGAAAATATTTAAAAAGATACAATTTAAAATATAACATTTAAAACCTACCATTTCAAATTTAATTTTGAAATACGGACTTGAATTTTTAACTCAATTCATTTGATTTTTAAAGAATTCTTTTTTAAACAATTTCATAATTCTAAAAAAATTTAAAATAATTCGATTTTTACCGGCAAGCCGAGTTTCACAGCATCCACGGGCTGCCGGAAGGGCCAGGCGAACTGGTGCTTCCAGAGCGCCTTCATGACCACCTTGTGCAGGTACTGCAGCTGGTTGGTGACCCGGCCCGGCTTCTTGGGGTTCGACACCTCGGGGGGAGGGGGGTTGGCCGGGGGCGCCGCCAGCGACGGCACCGAGGCCATGGTGGGGCTCTCGAAGCCCTCGTAGAGCAGCGACGGCTTGCGGATGCGTTTGCCCGGAGCCGCAGAGTCCGTGGCCAGAGCCATGAGGGCGGCATTGCCCTCGCCCAGAATCCTGCCAGGAAAGGGTTAAAAGCGGAAAGGGTTAAAAATCTGGAAGAAATTCCGGAAAAAAACCCAAATTCTAGGTAAAAAACGCGCTTAAAACCGGTTTTAAGGGATAAAAATGGACTGAAAATCGCAATTCCATGGTTAAAACCAGTTCTAAAGGATAAAACCAGTCCTAAATCTGCAATTCTGGTGCTAAAACCGGTCCTACAACCGCTCCTAAATCCACAATTCCGCTGCTAAAACCAATCCTAAAACCAATCCCATATCCACAATTCTGCTCCTAAAACCGGTCCTAACTCCTAAAACCACTCCTAAATCCACAATTTCACTCCGAAAGCTGCTCCTAAATCCACAATTCCGCTCTAAAAATCAATCCCAAAACCACTCCTAAATCCGCTCCTAAATCCGCAATTCTGGTGTTAAAACCGCTCCTAAATGTGGGCGACAGGAAAGAAACGGCGATGCTAAAACCGATCCTAAATAGTGCTAAAAACCACCCCAAAATCCACAATTATGGGGCTAAAACCGCTCCTAAATCCGTAATTCCACTCCTAAAACCGATCCTAAAACTGCTCCTAAAACCGCTCCTAAATCCACAATTCTGCTCTGAAAATCAATCCTAAAACCAGTCCTAAATCCAATCCTAAATTTGCAATTCTACTCCTAAAACCGCTCCTAAATCCGCCCTCCCTGGGCTCCTAAAGCCGCTCGGCCCCGAGGCCGTGCTGGGGCTCTCGAGGGTTTGCGGATGCGTTTGCCCGGAGCCGCCGAGTCCGTGGCCAGAGCCATGAGGGCGGCATTGCCCTCGCCCAGAATCCTGAAACAACACGGTAAGGAAAGGGTTAAAATTGGAGAAGGTTCGAAATCTGGAAGAAATTCCTGAAAAAAAACCCAAATTCTAGGTAAAAATCGCGCTTAAAACCGGTTTTAAGGGGTTAAAAATGGACTAAAAACCGCAATTCCATGGTTAAAACCAGTTCTAAAGGGTAAAACTAGTCCTAAATCCACAATTCTGGGGTTAAATCAAGTCCTAAGCGTTAAAACTGCTCCTAAATCTGCAATTCCGCTGCTCAAACTGCTCCTAAATACAGCTAAAAATGGTCCTAAATCTACAATTCCGCTGCTAAAACCAATCCTAAAACCAATCCTAAATCCGCAATTCCGCTCCTAAAACCGGTCCTAACTCCTAAAACCACTCCTAAATCACCAATTTCACTCCTAAAACCGCTCCTAAATCCACTCCAAAACCCGCTCCTAAATCCACAATTTCACTCCCAAAATCGCTCCTAAATCCCAATTCCGCTCTAAAAATCAATCCCAAAACCAATCCTAAATCCGCTCCTAAATCCGCAATTCTACTCCTAAAACCGATCCTAAATCCGATCCTAAATCCCCAATTCCGCTCCTAGATCTGCCCTGCCACCGCTCCTAAAGCCGCTCGGCCCCGAGGCCGTGCTGGGGCTCTCGAGGGTTTGCGGATGCGTTTGCCCGGAGCTGCTGAGTCCATGGCCAGAGCCATGAGGGCGGCATTGCCCTCGCCCAGAATCCTGGAAAAAACGGATTGGAAACGAAATTTTTGGGGTTTGGGGAAGAAATTCCTGAAAAAAAAGGAAAATTGAGGTAAAAATCGCGCTTAAAACCGGTTTTAAGGGGTAAAAACGGACTCAAATTGGCAATTTCGTGGTTAAAACCGGTCCTAAATCCACAATTCTAGGGTTAAATCAAGTCCTGAGTGTTAAAACCGCTCCTAAATCTGCAATTCTGGTGTTAAAACCGGTCCTAAATCCACAATTCCACTCCGAAAACTGCTCCTAAATCCATAATTCCACTGTTAAAACTGCTCCCATATCTGCAATTCCGCTCCTAAAACCAATCCTGTACCTGCTCCTAAATCCACAATTTCACTCCTAAAACTGATCCTAAATCCACAATTCCGCTCTGAAAATCAATTCTAAATCCACTCCTAAATCCGCTCCTAAATCTGCAATTCTGGTGTTAAAACCGGTCCTAAAACCGCTCCTAAATCCACAATTCCACTGCTAAAACCAATCCTAAAACCACTCCTAAAACCGCTCCTAAATTCGCAATTCCACTCCTAAAACCGCTCCTAAACCTGCAATTCTGCTCCTAAAACCAATCCTATATCTGCTCCTAAATCCGCAATTTTGCTTCTAGAACCAGTCCTAAATAATAAAACCAGTCCGAAGTCTTAATACCGCTCCTAAACCCCCAATCGTGCTGCTAAAACCGATCCTAAATCCATTCTGAAAACTGGTTCCGAATCCACAATTTCACTCCTAAAACCGTTCCTAAATCCGCAATTCCGCTCCTAAAACTGCTCCTAAATCCACAACTCCACTCCTAAAACCAATCCTAAATTATAAAACCAGTCCTAAGCGTTAAAACCGCTCCTAAATCCGCAATTCCACTGCTAAAACTGCTCCTAAATCCGCAACTCCGCTCCTAAAACCAATCCTAAATCCGCTCCTAAATCCACAATTCCGCTCCTAAAACTGCTCCTAAACACTAAAACCGCTCCTAAATCCGTAACTGTGCTGCTGAAATTTGGGGATTTTGGGGGATCCAGGAATGGGGACACAAATCCCAAAGATTTGGGGCCCCCCATGTCACTGATCCCAAGGATTTGGGGACCCCCAGAACTCAAATCCCAAAGATTTGGGGACCTCCATGTCACAAATCCCAAGGAATTCAGGGATCCAGGATTTGGGGACACCAATCCCAAAAATTTGGGGACCCCCAGGACACCAATCCCAAGGATTTGGGGGTTCAGGATTTGGGGATATCAACCCCAAGGATTTGGGGACCCCCATGTCACCGGCCCCAAGGATTTGGGGACCCTCAGGACTCCAATCCCAAGGATTTGGGGACCCCCAAGATTTAGGGACCCCCAGGATTTGGGGACCCCAATGTCACCGACCCCAAGGATTTGGGGACCCCCAGGATCTGGGGACCCCCAGGATTTGGGGACCCCCAGGATTTGGGGACCCCCAGGACTCCAATCCCAAATATTTTGGGGACCCCCATGATTTGGGGACCCTCAGGACTCCAATCCCAAGGATTTGGGGACCCCCAAGATTTGGGGACCCCCAGGATTTGGGGACCCCAATGTCACCGACCCCAAGGATTTGGGGACCCCCAGGATCTGGGGACCCCCATGATTTGGGGACCCTCAGGACTCCAATCCCAAGGATTTGGGGACCCCCAGGATTTGGGGACCCCAATGTCACCGACCCCAAGGATTTGGGGACCCCCAGGATTTGGGGACCCCAATGTCACCGACCCCCAGGATTTGGGGACCCTCAGGACCCCAACCCCAAGGATTTGGGGACCCCCAGGATTTGGGGACATCAATCCCAAGGATTTGGGGACCCCAACGTCACCGACCCCAAGGATTTGGGGACCCCCAGGATTTGGGGATCCCCTTTTTTCCCGAGCTGACCCCTGGGTGACCCCGGGATTGTCCCCAAGGGCACGACCCCGGTGACAAGGACGGGGTGACCTCGGTGACATCGCCAGAGTTTGGGGGTCCCAATGTCACTGTCACAGCCTGGGGGTGACACTGCCATGACCTGGGGGTGACACTGTCACAATTCGGGGGTCCCAATGTCACTGTCACAGTTTGGGGGTGACACTGCCATGACCTGGGGGTGACACTGTCACAATTTGGGGTCCCCATGTCCATGTCCCAGCCTGGGGGTGACACTGCCACAATTTGGGGTCCCAATGTCACTGTCACAATTAGACAATGGCACCATCACAGTTTGGGGGGGTCCCACGGTGACAATGTCACAATTTTGGGGTCCCAATGTCACTGTCACAGCCTGAGAGTGACACTGCCACAATCTGAGGGGGGTCCCACAGTGACAATGTCACAATTTGGGGTCTCAATGTCTCTGTCACAGCCTGGGGGTGACACTGCCACAACGTGGGGGTGACACCGTCACACTATGGGGGTGACACTGTCACAATTTGGGGAGTCCCACGGTGACAATGTCACAACTTGGGGGGTCTCAATGTCACTGTCAACAGTTTGGGGGGGGTCCCACGGTGACACCGCCAGAGTTTGGGGGTCCCAATGTCACTGTCACAGCCTGAAGGTGACACTGTCACAGTTTGGGGTCCCAATATCACTGTCACAATTTGGGGGTCCCAATGTCACTGTCACAGCCTAGGGGTGACGCTGCCACAATCTGAGGGTGACACTGCCACAATTTGGGGTCCCATGGTGGCACTGTCACAGCATGAGGGTGACACTGCCATGACCTAGGGGTGACACTGCCACAATTTGGGGGGCCCCACGGTGACACTGCCACAATTTGGGGTCCCAATGTCACTGTCACAATTTGGGGGGTCCCATGGTGAAAATGTCACAATTTGGGGGTCCCCATGTCACTGTCACAGCCTGGGGGTGACACTGTCGCAGTTCGGGGGTGACACTGCCACAATTTGGGGGTGACACTGCCACAATGTGGTGGTCCCAATGTCACTGTCACAATTTGGGGGGGTCCCACAGTGCCACAGCCACAATTTAGGGGTCCCAATGTCACTGTCACAGCACGGGGGTGACACATAAACCCAACATAGGCACCCCAGGGTGACACTGCCACAATTTGGGGATCCAGTGGTGGCACTGCCACACTTGGGGGTGACACAGGCCCAGCACAGGGTCCCCATGTCCCTGTCACAGCTCGAGGGTGACACAGACCCAGCACGGGCACCCCACAGTGACACCGCCACGATTTGGGGGTCCCCATGTCACTGTCACAGCATTGGGGTGACACAGACACAGCAAGGAGGTCTCACAGTGACACTGACACAGTTTAGGGGTCCCGCAGATGTCACTGTCACAGCCTGGGGGTGACACAAACCCAATCCAGGTGTCCCACGGTGACACTGCCACAATTTGGGGTCCCCATGTCACTGTCACAACCTGGAGATGACACACACCCAAACACGAGGGTCCCACGGTGACACTGCCACAATTTGGGGGTCCCTGTGTCCCCAATGTCACTGTCACAGCACAGACACCCCACACTGCCACAGCTGCAATTTGGGGGTCCCCACGTCACTGTCACAGCACGGGGGTGACACAGGCCCAGCATGGGGGTCCCACGGTGACACTGCCACAATTTGGGGGTCCCAATGTCACTGTCATACCCTGGGGGTGACACAGACCCAGCACAGGCACCCCACAGTGACACTGCCAGGATTTGGGGGTCCCAATGTCACAGAATGTGGGGTCCCACAGTGACAGTGCCACAATTTGGGGGTCCCCATGTCACTGTCACAGCACGGGGGTGACACAGGCCCAGCATGGGGGTCCCACGGTGACTGCCACAATTTGGGGGTCCCTGTGTCCCCAATGTCACTGTCACAGCACGGGGGTGACACAAACCCAACACGGGCACCCCACAGGGCCACAACCACAATTTGGGGGTCCCCATGTCACTGTCACAGCACGGGGGTGACACAGGCCCAGCATGGGGGTCCCACGGTGACACTGTCACAGTTTTGGGGGTGACAATGTCACTGTCACTCATGGGGGTGACACAAACCCAGCACGGCTACCCCACAGTGACACTGCCAGGATTTAGGGGTCCCTGTGTCACTGTCACAGCCTGGGGGTGACACAGGCCCAGCATGAGGGTCCCATGGTGACACTGCCACAATTCAGGGGTGCCAACAGCACTGTCACAAAATGTGGGGTCTCACAGTGTCACTGTCACAGCACGGGGGTGACACAGCGCCAGTGTAGGTGTCCCATAACGACACTACCACAATTTGGGGGTCCCAATGTCACTGTCACAGCACGGAGGTGACCCAAACCCAACATGGGCACCCCACAGGGCCACAACCACAATTTGGGGGTCCCAGTGTCACTGTCACAGCTCGAGGGTGACAGGCCCAGCACGACGGTCCCACAGCGACACTGCCACAGTTTTGGGGTCCCTGTGTCCCCAATGTCACTGTCACAGCACAGGGGTGACACAGACCCAGCAGGGGGGTCTCACAATGACACAACCATGATTTAGGGGTCCCAACGTCACTGTCACAGAACGTGGGGTCTCACAGCGTCACTGTCACAGCACGGGGATGACACAGCCATGATTCGGGGGACCCTATGTCATTGTCACAGAATGTGGGGTGCCACAGCGACACTGCCACGATTTAGGGGTCCCCCTGCCACTGTCACAGCGTGGAGGTGACACAAACCCAACACGAGCACCCCACAGTGCCACAGCCACACTCGGGGCGAGTGCCAATGTCACTGTCACAGAATGAGGGGTCCCAATGTCACTGTCACAGAATGTGGGGTACCAATGTCACTGTCACAGAATGTGGGGTGCCAATGTCACTGTCACAGAATGTGGGGTGCCAATGTCACTGTCACAGAATGTGGGGCGACGCAGCCACAACGTGGGGTCCCACAGTGACACTGCCACAGCCTGAGGGTGACACAGGCCCAGCACAGGGTCCCCATGTCACTGTCACAGCACGGGGGTGACACAGACCCAGCATGGCACCCCACACTACCACAACCCGCCGCTCCTACGGCGCACCCCATCCCCTCACACCAACACCCCCAAACCCCCCATTCCCCCTCCACCAGACGCGTGTCCCAACCAGCACCTACTTGCTCTGGGGATTCACATTCTGCAACATCCCGGCGGCTGCTGCTGCTGCTGAGGCCCTCGGGCCCGCCCGGCCTTCGTCTCCTCCTCCTCCCGCCGTCTCCTCCGACGAGCCCCCCACTTTGCCCGGCCAAAGCTTCGCCGCTCCCGGCCCGCTTTGGGCCTTTCCGGCGTCAGCGCATCCCCGGTACCAGGGGAGGGGGGTCTTGCAGGGAGCCCCCTCCCCTTTCCGAGCTCCTCAGGCGGCGGCAGAGGATGAGGAGGGAGGGAAAAGAACCGAGCGCGGCCTCACATCCACGGGGCGCGGCGAAAATGGCGGCGCGCTCTGAGGGGATGCACCGGGGGGCCACACACAGAAATGGAGCGGGAGCGGGGAGGGGGATCGTCCCTTCGGAGCCTCACCGGACCCGCCGAACGCGGCGCGATCCGCTCGATACAACCCCGGCCGAGTCGCTGGCAGCCTCCGGCGGCCTCGGCTGGGATGGAAGAGGCGAGGAGCCGCGCTCGGAGCGGCGGATGACGGCGGATAGCGTAGCGGGCAATCTCAGCGGCCGCGCTCCATCTTGGCTCGCTGAGGGGAAGGAGCCAGTGGGGGGGGGAAGGAGGAGGGAGGGAGGTGGTGGAAAAGAAGCCGGGCGGAGGCGTCTTCCCCCCCTCGCCGCCGGTGGCCGCAGGCAGGGGTCGCTGCGGAGGCCGGGGAGGGTCCGGGGAGGGTCCCGGAGCCCTCCGGGACGGCGGAGGCGGGGGATGGAGCCGGGTTGGGGCCGCCCCCCTCGCGCGCCGGGCCCGACCCGCTCCGTCCCTTCGTCCCCGCGAAATGGCGCCGCTCGGCCTGCCCCCGCCCGCCCTTATATAGACCTCAGCCGCCTCGCCATTGGACGCCCCGCGCGCTGACGTCACCCAACGGACCCTCCCCGCCCCGCCGCTGCTTCATTGGGCGGAGGCACCTGCCGGGAAAGGCTGCGATTGGCCGAGCGACGCGTCAATCAACGGAAGGACTCCACGCCCCTCCCGGCCTTCCGCCCAGCGCCTCACCCAACGCGCGCGGCCGTCTCGGCGGTGATTGGCCGGCTCCGGCACCCGCCGCGCGCTGATTGGCTGGGGGGTCACGCGGGGGGCGGGCTCAGGTGCCGATTGGCTGCGGCGCCCCGGGGGGGAAGAGGGGAGGCGAAGGAGGAAGAAGGGGCCGGCGGGCGCCATCTTGAATGGCGGCGGTGGCCGCGGCCGGACAATTAGCGCGGCCGCTGGCGGCCAGACCGGCCGCTTCCCCCGCCGCTCCTCGGCCGCAGCGAGCTTCGGGGACGTTCCCCCGCCGCGCCTCACCCCCCTCGCGATGCTCTCCCAGCCCTCAATGCTCCGTTCAACCCCGCACCCCCCCACCCCCCCACAGGCAGCCACGCACCGCGTCGCCCCCGCGCCCCGCGGCGCCCACAGGGGCTCGGGCGGCTCCAGCCTTTCCCTGAGCACACGCAGGGGGCGACAACCCCCACGGACACGCCGCTCCCGCGGCCGCCAGCGCCGCTAAAACCCTAAAACGCCGCACCCCCCCCACCCCCATCACCCCCTCACCCCCAACCCCGGGGAGCCCCGAACCCCCTCCCTCCCCACGGCCTCCCCCTCAGGGACCCCCCGACCCTTTTCGCCCTCCT
>JAWWEY010000383.1:0-12608 GCA_035582745.1 Loriotus luctuosus
TGCTATGGTCAGGGACACCTTCCCCTATCCCAGGCTGCTCCAAGCCTGGCCTTGGATACTTCCAGGGGTCCAGGAGCAGCCACAGCTTCTCTGGGCACCCTGTGCCAGGTTCCTGCACTGTTCCTCAGTGGATGTGACATGGTGACACAAAAGCTGAAAGCAGCAAGGTCCCATTGCCATGGCACAGAGAGAGGGCAGGATTCTCTGGGGCACCTGCACCTTGATGTTGGTCCCCTGGCTTGAAAAATCCCCCTGGTCACAAAATCCCCCTGGTCACAAAATCCTCTTGGTCACAAAATCCCCCTGGTCACAAAATCCCCCTGGTCACAAAGCTGCCCCAAACTGTCAGGTAGAGCAATTGGGTGATGCCACCCTCAGCAGAGATGCTGTGCACACCTGAGCAACCAAACAAACCATAGAATAAAAAACCCAGGGATAACTCCACCTGTGAAAGGACTGAGAAGGAGAAAAAGGGAATATTCAGCTCCCAGAGCTGTTCCTCCTTGCAGAAGGCAGAGCTGCTCCCCCCCTGCCCCACACCCATGTCCTGCAGGCCCTTCCAGTGCCACTCACACTTTTCCAGTCAGCCTGGTGGGGAAAAGCTGTGGCTGCTGCTGCTCTGCTCCCTCTCCCCCTCTGATTAACAGCTGAAATGAGAACTGAAGGCTGCCCAAGGGCTGCAATACATTTTCACGCTCCCGCAGCCAACAAGGCAATGTCCAGCTCCCTTCAAGGTCACTCACAACCTTCAAGTGACTTTCCAACGCTTGTGTCCTGTGGTTTTAGCTCCTGGAGTGAAGAGATGGCAGTGCTGGCCCACGTGATGATGGGCTGTGAAATGTCAGCAGTAAAATAAACACGTAATTTTGTGCAGGTAAATAACTCAAATAGGATTTTTTTTTTTGTCTGCTTGTAAATCGTAGAATCACTGAATGGTCTGGATTGAAAGGGACCTTAAAGATCATCTAATTCCAACACATGGGCAGGGACACCTTCCACTATCCCAGAGTGCTGCAAAGCCCCATCCAACCTGGCCTTGGACACTTCCAGGTGGTGTCCTGTGAAGGCTGAGCTAGAACAGAGACCAGACAGAGTTAAAGAATAAAGCAGGGATTTATTAAAAGGATCTCCTGAATGGATCCCTCTTGGGCAGCACAAGAGCCCAGCCAGGGCTGCACCCAAGATGAACAAAATGGTCACAAAAAATGGACAACTGGTCATGGGGTCTGTCACTTTTATAAGTTCTGCTCCATTTGCATATTGGAGTTCATTGTCCAATTCCAGCTTTAGCCCATGTTGTCCCACCCTGCTTGTTTTTCTCTCTGCAGCCCATGTTGTTTGTGTCTCAGCTCTTGGGCTGAGATTTGGATCATTTGTCCTTGGTCCCCAGCTGGAGCAGGAATTGTTCTGTCTCCCTGCTCTGTGCACAGAGCTCACCATCCCGTCATGTGAAGCCCAGACCCACACACTAAAGCAGCACAGAATGTGAAAAACATAAAAGCTAAAACCTGATCTGAAAGGCAGAGTAATTTCCCCCCTCAGCACAGCCCCTGGTCCAGGAAAGAGCCTGTGTGTGGTGGGGATCCAGCTGGGATCCCCCCTTTTCCAGCTGGGAAAGGGAAGAGGTGGCTGGGTGTGAGCAGGGGACACACTCTGAGCAAAGCCTGAGCTCGTCCCTGCTCTGGGAAGGGACCAGGGCTCTGCTCAGCAGCTCAAACCTCACACACATCCCTCCCCAAAAGGGAAACAATTGCCATATTCATTCGTGGAGGGAAATAATTACTTCATTCATGACACAAAGTCAATTTTCGTCCTGAACCAGAGGGAGCCCTGCACTGACAGAGGGAATTTGAAGGAGAGTAAGAATCAGCCTGGCATTTGTATCCTCAATTAAAGGCGAGAAGGAGCCAGTGGTGAGCTGGGGGGGCTTTTGTTTTCCCGTCTCCCTCTGTTTTTTTGCACATCAAATTAGATAACAGCTAAAATGTTCTGACTTCTCCAGCTCAGGCTGGGGGGAAAGGAAAGGTCTCCTTTAACTTTGTTAGCTGTACTGAAATCAAAAGCTGACTGAGGCAGGAGCTCTTTCCCTCCCTCATTTTGTGGCAACTGGTGGGCAGAGAGGGGCAACTTGTTGGTCCTTTAGTGGGGCCAGGAGAAGGACATGTCTGCATGGGCTAATTGATGGCTACTAAATTATGTGGGGAAAGAGGCAACTGCAGGTGGTTTTTGTGTAAATATAATATATGTGGTTTTCCCCATCTGCACCACCACGATCGAAGGGGTGATCTGTGATAGGAAATTGTCAAAACATTGATGAATATTTCAGGAGGAGCCACACACATTGTACAGGGCTTTTCTTAAATCTTTAACCAAATCTTAAATCTTTGGGAAGCTGTTTAGGGGTTTATTCAGCAGCAGTGGGAGCAGGGAGCCCAAGGGGTTCTGGGCTGTGATATCCTTGCGTGAGGCTCAGCACGGGGAATGTCATGGAATCCAGGAATGGGTTTGGAATCCTGTAATGAGTTTGGAATCCTGTATTGGGTTTGGAATCCTATATTGGGTTTGGAATCCTATAATGGCTCAGAAGGGCCCTCACAGACCATCTACTTTCAACCCAAATATCCTTAAGGAACTCCACATGGCGAGCTTTCCCTGCCTCCAAAACCAAGTGCGGAATGTAAAGATCAGCCCTGGCTCCATCTTCCTCCCTGCATCTCTCAGAGCATTCCCAGCCTGTGTTTCTCCTGGGCACGGGCTAAATGCACTTCCTGAGCCTCACACACTTGAGCACAGCCCTCTGAGAAGGATGGAGAGCAGGTTTGCAAAGCTGTTTTATCCCCTTCACGTTGACTTTTCAGCGTCAGCACCTGGCTTCAGCAGGGAGCTCGTCCTTGTTGGAGGGATCTCAACTGGAGGTTTGGGGCCAGGCTGGGAGCAGCCAGCCCAATCCATGAGCTTTGGCACCACGGGGGAAGCAGGGAGCAGCTCACAGGCTGGTGAGTGAAAAAGTCCTGCTGGCTGGTAGCTATTTTGAGGGAAGGCATTAATTGAGGACCAGGGGGAAAACAATAAAGCCATCCCCGAAATAGAAGCTGTCAAAATGTCGTTGCTAGGAGTGAAGCCGAGCCCAATTTATGATATTTTCTTCCTGTTGCAGAGCTTCAAAGCAGCTGTAAGGGGGCCCAGATTTGGGGGTTTCTTTGCTCCCACCAAAGCCAAACTTGCCAAAGATGTCCCCTGTGCCCGGGCAGGCAGCACCAGCCGGGCACCATCAGGGCTGATGCTTTTCCCTGACATTTAGGAGATGCCTTCAGGGCCCTTTGCATTTGCTGCTGCAAAGATTTGCTTGTTTACTTTGGAAATTAGCAGCCTTCAAGCATTTTGATTGAGAAAGCCTCTAAGAAAAAGGGTTTTTTTTTTCACGTGGAGGGAGGATCGCCTGCAGGATGGAGGTTTTGCTTCCAGGATAGGGAGAGAGAAGAGGGATTTTTAAGGAGTAGTTTTGATGTTTCATGTAGAAAAACAGTGTTAGTGTAGCGCTGGGTCTGTGGTTCTGGGAGCAGGACCTCCTGCTGCATCAATCCTGGAAGGCCAGCCTGGGTCTAGGACCTGGGGAGGATGAGCATCCCAACAGGATTGGGATGCTGATCCCAAATGACTCCTCCCAGCAGGCCCAAGTGGGAGCAGGGTGGTTTATGCTTCTCCCAGCCCACCTTGCCTCTCCATAAACAGCATTTCAGCTGAAGAAGATGAACACCTCACTGGATGAACACCAGAGAGGGAAGCAAGGGAGGAAAAAGCCTGCTCTGCTTCCTGGGCTGGGCACGTGTGGTGGCCCGTGAGGGCTGTTGGTGTCAGAGCCCTTCCCGCAGAATCCTTTGGGGTTCTTCCCATGCCACAATTTCCAAGGACCCCTCAGGAAAAGCATTCTCCTTCCATCAATATTATCTCACAGCACTTGCCATCATTTTTTTCTCCCCCATGCAGAAAGCTGCAAATCGAGACCCCGAGGCGCCCGTGCAGCGCCAAGACAACTCTGAGATCTCTCTTTTAAAGCTATATTTTCCATTTTGCAGTGTTCAAACACCATCTGCTGTTTTGCACGGCGGTGCTTTCACAGGAGGGGAGCGTTTTTAGGTGTAAATGGTTCTTTAAAGTACATATTGACAGTGCTGGAGGCTGGAGAGGCTGGGAAAAGCCTACAGGAAGTACCACAGCCCTGGGCTGTAATGGCCACTCTCACTGTGGGGGGACTTCATGGTTTGATGGGATATTGGGAAGGGGTGGTTTTCTCTGAGGGAGCCCAGAGGAGCTGAGGCTGCCCCTGGATCCCTGGAAGTGCCCAAGGTTGAGTTGGACAGGGCTTGGAGCAGCCTGGGATAGTGGAAGGTGTCCCTGCCCGTGGACAGGGGCGTTGGAATGACTCCTTAAGATCCCTTACGGCCCAAACCTTGTAGGAGTCTATGAATCAAGACCCCAAAAAGATCCCTTGGGTTTATAATAATTAACTGACAATGCTGCCTGTGATGTGTAACTTTTGGGGACTGGGGTTATTCAGAGGAACAAGGCTTCATTTCAGAGGGATACTCCTGACAAAAACCAGGATAGTGAGACC
Source organism: Loriotus luctuosus (assembly GCA_035582745.1). Classification (NCBI taxonomy): domain Eukaryota; kingdom Metazoa; phylum Chordata; class Aves; order Passeriformes; family Thraupidae; genus Loriotus; species Loriotus luctuosus. The sequence continues at coordinate 4,616 of JAWWEY010000383.1, forward strand.
ACCCCTCAGTTAATTCTCTCTCTTTCAAGGCAAGTAAAGCAACAGCAAAGAACTGGTGGAGAAACTCAGTCCCTGATCTGCAGCACTTCAGCCAAATACAATTCCAGTAATTGCAGCAACCAGGGGCTGCTGTGCCACCCTCTGCTCCAGTGTCCCTGGCATGGAATGACTGCAGCCCTGCACTGTCCCAGCACTAATTGCCTGTCTCATTGCCAGCCATCACCCTATTTATTTTAGGAGCTGTAATTGATGTCGGGCCAAGTGGCCCAATTACAGCAAGGTCAGGGAGTGGCTCCTGTGGAAAGCGTGAGAGCCAGAGCCAGGTGGTGCAGCAGCCTCTGGCCCAGCCTCTCCAGGAGGATGCTCCCAAATCCCTGCGTGGCCCAGGCTCAGGCATGCTCCCCAGCCAAGCACAGGGAAGCAAACTTTGATTTTCACGCGGGATCTTTATTTTTTTTCTCCCATTTTTCTATTTCGTCCTCTCTTATTTTTTATTTTTTTTTCTCCTGCCGTTCCAGGTTCTTGCTGGCAACAACAGCAGTTGTGTTTTGACGAGTTAATAAACATCTCCCCCAGGAGCGAGGCAGCTCCAGCATGCTCTGCTTCACCCGTGTTTCACGTCTTGACTAACAGAGTTTGCCGAGCAAGAGGTGTTTTTCTAATCTGAGAACTCACGTTTCCCACCTCTCCCCAGAGCTGCTGCGCTTCCCTGCTGCTGTTGTGATGCTGCTGTTATCTCCTGGAGGGCATCCCGTGGCTGCAGCCCCCCCTCTCCTTTCTGCCACCCCCAATCCCATGTTATCACTCGGATCCCGTGCCTTGGAGCCGCTTATCAGCCTCAGGAGTTGAGATAGCAGGGTTCATCTTGCTCTGGGACCTGTGTGCTCCCATGGCACTGGATTCCCTTCATCACCAAAACCACCACGAGCTGCTGCTGCTGAGTGCCAGGGCTCTGCAGGGCTGGCACACCTCATCCTGCTCCTCCCAAGCACCTCCATCACTGCTCCACCAACACAGAGCCCCACAAGCTGTGGGTTTTGGCAGCCCTGGAGACCAAAATCCAAGATTTCATCATCATTTTCAGACCAGCATGTGAGGAAGGGCTTGGAAACCCAAACAGGGACACTGCTCCAGACCCTGCTGTTATCAGGATGCCCCTCAGGGCTCCATCCAGCTGGAGGTGGCTGCTGCCTTTGTGCCTTTTGGCAAGAAGAATCGAGTCCTTGGACGTGGCATGAGGCAGCCCCAGGAAGGTGGAGCGTGGTCCATGGAGCCAAACTGCCAGTTCTGACTTGTAGAACATTATTGCTGCTGAATTATGGATGGTTATTGCACCTCCTGGACAATAAATTATTGAGCTGACACGCTGGATGGAGAGTGAGGAGCAGGGGCCCTGCTCATGGCAGGCGGGTCTGGAATGTGGTGTCTTCATGGGGAGTGGGGGATGTGTTTTCCCCCTTTCCTTCCTGAGCAAGAGGAAGCTGTTTCCACGGCTTAGCCCTGCTCAGCTGTTGCATCCAGCCAACTGTGAGGGCAGCCCCAGCCAAAAAATCCCTGGTGAGGGATCCTGGACAATCCCTGCACTGGGACATGGACAGAAACTCCAGGGTTCCCTCTCTGCCTATCCTGCAGGATCACCATGGGCAGTTCTGAGCCCAGTAACCTCTCCTTGCCCTCTGGGGGATGTGGGGCATGGTTTATTCAGCTGATTAGGTGCTATTTATCTCCCAGGCTGTGCTGGTCCAGCAATCCTGGCAAGGTCTGCTGAGCCCTTGTCCGACACGTGCTGCCGGCAGCCTTGGGCTTTAGGGACTCCCTGAGGTGGCTGTTCCATCATGTTTAACAGACCTTGACAGACCCGTGTGCCCCGTGAGTTTGCCTAAATGCTTTCTGGGGGCCACTTAGGCTGCAGGTCTCCATAGCACCCCGTGGCAATGAGTTCCATAATTTAATCGTGGGTGGCGTGGAAAAAGCGCCGTCTTTTGTTTGTCCCTAAATCTGCTGCCTGCTAACTCGATTTGGACACTCCTAGCTCCTCTCTCGGAAGGAATGGGGAATTATCACTGCCTCTGCACCTGCTCCACAGCACTGCTGCTTTTATACTGTCCTGCTGTGACTTCTCTTTCCCTTTCCCTTATTCATCCCTCCTGGCAATTTCCAACTCTCCTGCCAGCTCTGCTTCACACGGAGGATGGAGATGGGAAGATCCCTGCTTTGCTTTGTGGCTGTGCTGATCTCCCTCTTCTCTTCCAGATGCTCAGGAGGCACCGCTAACACCAGTCCAGGTGCTGACAGCTCCCTCTGGAGCAAACCCTGCTCTCAGTGAACACCCCCAAGGTGTGTCCTGGTGCTTTGGGGTGCTCACTCCTTCCCCATGGCTCCCTGTGCGTGCATGTGGAGCTGTTCCCAGTCACCCTGTTGGTTCCCTGGGGGAGCTGTTCCCAGTCACCCTGTTGGTTCCCTGTGGATGTGTGGAGCTGTTCCCAGTCACCCTTTTCGTTCCCTGTGCACATGTGGAGCTGTTCCCAGTCACCCTGTTGGTTCCCTGTGCACGTGTGGAGCTGTTCCCAGTCACCCTGTTGGTTCCCTGGGGGAGCTGTTCCCAGTCACCCTGTTGGTTCCATGTGGACATGTGGAGCTGTTCCCAGTCACCCAGCCCAGCCCCAGCCATGGGAAAGGGTTCCTAAAGCGGGTTATGGCCACCTTGGGAATCACCATCTCCTAACCAGCCTTTCCTGACCCCGGGGGAGCAGCTCTCACCTCCACCCTCCTGTGGGACACAGATGCTGTGTGCACCAAGCTGGAGGAGAGAGGTGACAGGAGGATCCAAGAGGACACAGGGGGGTTGGGTTTGTGCCTGCCCCTCCCCATGCCCAGCAGGATTTCCATCTCATCTCAAGCTGAAGCCAAGGAGACTCTGGAGTGGGGGGAAAGTGAAGCGCTTTCCCTAATCGAATCACACGCCAGCGTCACTTGTAAAGCTCTGCAAAGCAGAAAGGACTTGGGAGCCACTGAACCACAAACTCCTGCTTGGTCCCCAGTGCCTCGTGGAGATCCTGCCTCTCTTCTCCATGAGCTCAGTCTGGGAGGGAGCCAGGACTCAGAGATCCCACCTCATTCCCCACACCGGGTATCCCATGGGCTGGAGGATTTGGGGATATGGAAATGGTGTCTCCATCGTCTTGGGGTGTTCATCTTGGGGTGTTCTGCCCTCTCTGGTCATGTTCCTGATAGGGAATGCAGGATGTCCTGCTAATCAAGGGGGTCTCCTCCATCCTCAGCTCCCATCAATGTGCTGCATCTTCTCCTGGGCCCCCAAGCACGGAATGTGCCTCCCTCTTTGGAGGTGAGGGGCAGGACAGTCCCTTGTCTTCACCTCCCTACCCTGAGCTTAACCTGGGGAGCCCCAGTGTGGGCTGGGGGAGCCCATGGAGAGGAGGAAGGAAGGAAGGAAGGGAGGGTGCTGGCTGTTTCATCCTCAGGGAGCATGGGAGGAATTCAGCAGGGAATCATAGAATCATGGGATGGTTTGGGTTGGAAGGGACTCTAGGGATCACCTTGTTCTAAATGGGCAGGGACAGCTTCCACTGGACCAGATGGCTCCAAACCCTTCTAACCTGGCCTTGGATTCTCCCAGGAATGGGGCAGCCTCAGTTTCTCTGGGTACCCTTTGCCAGGGCCTCCCCACCCTCACAGGGAAGAATTTAAATCTTGCATCTCCTCTCAATCTCCCCTCTTTCAGTTTCAAACAGTTCCCCCATGCCCTATCACTACTTGCCCAGTGAAGCTGGCCCATGGCAAACTGAGGGGACATGCCCAGGGGATCCAGGTGTCTCCGAGCAACAACCTACCTGTCAAAATACACTGCTCCACCTGTTCTTGCAGGAAAACCTGCTCTGTCCTCCTCCCACCCTTTTTCTGCCCTGTGTGGAGAAGTAAATTCCTTGTCCTTTCCAGGCAGCATCCAGGACTTCTCCGTGGCAGGAGCAGCATCCCTGCAGCAGGTCTGTCAGCAGGAATTTCTGCAGCCTCCTCTGGTGCTCCCAGAGCTCTCTGGTGAGGAAATCATCAGCAGTAGGGGAAATAAATGAAATGAACCACGGCTAACTCCGTGTTTACTTCGTGCCTGGTAACAACAAGCTCCCTGTTAAAATCCCCTCTTTACAAAAAGCAGAGGGATTTCAGCCCGGCTGCATTCCCAGAGGAGGGAGGAGGATTTTTGTGGGGCAAGAGGAGACGTGGTGGGGAGGCAATGCCAGGGCATCTGGGCAGCAGCATCCCAAGGAAATCAGAGCTCTCTGCAAGGTTTTTCCATGCTGGGAAAGCCCTTCCTAGTGCCTTGACCCCACGTTATCAGCAGCTTTGCTGTGTATCCCCTCTTTTACCCCTGTGTGCTGGTCTTCAGGCGCTCTCTCCTTCCTAATGCCTGATTAGGTTGGCAGGACTGTTTGTCCCGATAGCACAGCTATGGATAATGCCATGCAAATTGCCTGCAAGACCTCTGAACCCCCAAAGAAAATAGCACCTCTGGCTACCCCTGGCTGCAGCCTTTCCAGCTGACCACAGCTGCAAATAATGTCTGAGGGCTTGAAAGAACAAGCTCTTTTAAAAAAAAAAGCAAATTTTTGTCCTTATTCCCACTGATTTAATTTTTTTTTTTGTACTGTAAAGATGTTTTGATAAGTTGGTGCCAGCAAGCCCAGCCCTATCCAGATCACTGAAATATTTAGTGAGGAGCAAGGTCTGAAAGGAATCAACAGAGGATGTTCCAGCCCACCTCAGGTCTGCTCTGCCTCCAAAAGAAGTTTGGGTGGGAAAAGAACCCACCCCTCCCATGACGGTGCGGTCAGGGCTGAAGGGCGCCGTGACCTTGGATCCCAAACAAGTGAGCCTTTGTCTCACCTCCTGATGAAGCTTTGGGAGTTCCCTCTGTTTATTATTCATCTGATTGCCACCTTTTTTAACGCTTTCATGCACTCCCTTCCTCCTGCCCGTGCCTGAGACCCCAGCGTCCAGCCAGGTGAGGTCCCATCCCACCAGCGGGATGTGCTGGTCCTGCTGCACCCTTGAGCTGGGAGCAGCGCCTCCCTTTGCCTGGAACCCTTTGCCATGTGCCATCCCCTTCCCCTTGCCTGCACCCAGCCCCTCTGGGCTGGAGCCCACCCGGTGCAACTCCTCACACCCCGGGCCGGCTGCTGGGAGCGGTCCTGCCGCGCCGGGAATTTGATTGACACGTTCACGCCTGGCCATTAGAGGGAAAACGAGGGCTAGTACGTAAACACCTGGGAGGAAAAACAGCCCTTTGCCTTAATGATAGTTTGTCATGTCATATTTTTCTCAAATGGCGCAACGGGGGTAAGTGAACCCTTCATTTGCATGGCTTTAATTCGTATTTTGAATACCAGACCGCCTTAAACGCTGCCCGGTTTAACCCACCCGCTCTCGCTCGTTTTCCACACTCTGCTTCCCAAAGCAGGCACTTTGAAATTGCACTCATCTGGCCTGATCCAGCTGGAAAACACCTTTTTGTCCTGCTTTATTTTCCTAGAACTCTTTCCCCGCAGTGCCAGCACTGCTGGGTTTGCATCAGGTGCATCCCTTCTCCAGGCTCTTCCCTTACAGCTTCACTCCCTCGACAGCAACTGGAAATGAGATTATTTTAAATTTTTTTTCCTGCTCTTCAGCCTTTTCCGGCACGTCCCACTGCTCTGTAAATACTGGCTGAAGTGCAGCTGAGTGTGGGATGCTCGAGGTAGCACTCAAGGCAGCTGCACCACCACTGATGTGCAGGTGGCCCGAGTCCTTCCTGGTTTTTGGGGGTGCCTCTGGCTGAGGGAGAGGGTGGGAGAAGCAGCTTGGACAGTGGCAGGTCTTTTTGTAAAATATCCTCTGAAAGGGAGTAGCATCCTTAACTAAAGATCGACCTTTCCTTGTGTAATTGAATTTGACACAATCAGTCATGTACACAGAGCCAAGGATGTCTAATTCTTGAGGCTCAGAAGATGGGAAGGTGAGGGACCCACTGTTCCCATGCATCCACCAGAATCCAAGGATTATTTGGGGATGATCCCATAAATGTGCCTGGCATAGCTTTTTGAGTATCTTTTGGGATTGGCCAAACATCCACTGGCACATCAACCAAACAGCTGGAAAATGGTTTCTTGGGGGTTGTGTTGGACAAACATATGATATCCAAACCTGAAGCATTAGCTAAAGTCACCCAAACATTTCTTTTAGGTTGGTTAACTGGCAAGAGCTCATGACAGCTCCGGAAGGTTCTCCAGGGTGGATTTTCATTTTTGGGTGACAGCTTGTATACAACACCCCGATAGAACAGCTTCTGCATCTTCCAGTGTTTGCACTGCAAGGTGGGTTTTCATTTTTGGGTGGCAGTTTGCATGCAACACCCCAGCTGAACAGCCCTGCATCCTGAGAAGGTTTTCCCTCGCTCTGAAGGCTCGGGGCAGGCTGAGCCCTGGGATCCAGCCCGTGGCTGGAGCAGCTCGCCGAGCCCGGAGAGCTCCGGCGCCAAACCCGCGGCCGCGGCTGCACCGAGCTGGCAGCGAGGCACAGGCTGTAATTACTGCCAGGGCGCCTTCTCCCCGCTGCCCTAGCCCGAGGAGCTGAGCAGCTGCCAGCAATTAAAACTAGTTAGCAGTTCCCAGGATGTTTTAACCATTTCTAGGCGGCCGTGGCAGCCCCTCCTTCCTCAGCGGAAAAGAGCGGCTCTGGTTGGCACTGTGATGGCACAGACACTGCTGAGCGTGTGGCTTTGCTGAGTTTGGGGGTCTCTCTGAGTCCTTTTGGCCTCCCCTCCTTCCTCCACTGAGCCAGGGTGGGGTTTAAACCCATTCTGAAGAGGGACTCAGTGGCTGGAAAATCGCAGTCCCGCCAAAGCTTGCAAAGCTGGGAGGTTGTTAACAATTCTTTACAAGGATGGAGATTTGGGCATATCATGGAATGGTTTGGGTTGGAAGGGACCGTAAAGATCATTTAGTTGCACCCCCCTGCTACGGGCAGGGACAGCTTCCACTATCCCAGGCTGCTCCATGCCCTGTCCAGCCTGGCTTTGGACACATCCAGGGGCAGCCACAGTTTCTCTGGGCACCCTGTGCCAGGGCCTCCCCACCTTCACAGGGAAAAAAATTCCTTCTCACATCTCCTCTAAATCTCTCCTCTTTCAGCTGAACACCATTCCCCTGTCCTTGTACTACCTGCCCCAGTAAAAAGTCACTCTCCATCCTTTTTATTAGCCCCCCTTAAACCCCAAAGGCCACATATCAAGAAGCAGTTGCAGGATACCTCCCTCAGCGTGTGAATTTCATCTTTTATTACTCGTGTGCGTCTGCATCTGTTATTTTTATGCTCCTGCAGGTACATCCTGCAGCCTGGATTTTAATGCCCATTATTGGGGGGGGAGGTGAGAGGAGGAGTACAAGAAAGGTGGAGAGAGACTTTTAAAAAGAGTGTGTGGTAAAAGACAAAGGGGGATGGCTTCAAACTGAAACAGGGCAGGATTAGATGGGAGTATTACAAAGGAATCGTTCCGTGTGAGGGAGGTGAGGCCCTGGCACAGGTTGCCCAGAGAAGCTTGCCCCATCCCTGGAAGTGCCCAAGGCCGGGTTGGACGGGGCTTGGAGGAAGGAGATGATCTCGCAGTCCCTTCCAACGCAGCCCGTTCCCGGCGCTGTGCCAGGAGCGCGGCAGGACGCTGCTTTCACGCCTTACAGAATTTCCGCGGGGGGCTCGGGGGGGTCCCGGCTCCGCTGGCGTTGCGCGGCTCCCCCTGGTGCCCGCCAGCCCCGCTGCACTGCGGCTCCCACCCATCTATCCATCCATCCCTCCCTCCATCCATCCATCCCCCGGGATGCCTGCGCTGGCCCCGCGCATCCCGGGCTGGGCCGGGCGGGGCGCGGCTGAGCCGGGGCTCCGCTGCCGGCAGAGCCCGCCCCGGGCCCGCCCCGGGCCCGCCCCGGCCCGCCCCGGCCCGCCC
>JAWWEY010000384.1:0-12593 GCA_035582745.1 Loriotus luctuosus
AGCCTTCTGATCATGAACCAAGAATCACGTCTCTTCCTTCACGCCCATGAGCCAGAGGGAAAAAACCTTCATCAACAAATGGTGACACCGAGTGTTTGAAGAGGACATCTATCACTTCATGAGAGCCCAGAGGAACAGAAGTGGAATTTAGCCAGGAGCTGAAGAACCACAGATCCAAATTTGGACAGAGTTCACAGCCAAGGCTGACCACAAAGCCTCCGGGAAGATTTTTGGACAGCTAGACAGCACCATGCAGCCTGCCAGAGCCTGGTGGACACTTCCTCAAGGTACTGTTAGCCCTTTTCTTCCTCGTGATGCTGGCATTCGCAGTTTTTGGCAGCATTTGTGGGTGAATATCCCTGCAGAGACAGAGGTTGACTTCTCCCCCTCAGAGGTGAAACGCCTGGCCCTCTGGCACAGATGGGTTGAAGAGGACAATATTCTTATGGAAAAGAGACAATTATATGACTTCTTTAGATGGGCAAAATTTCATGGTTTTTTCACTAATGTGCTCTATGCCCTGGATTCATACGTATGGGAATGCGTCGAGGTCATCATTCTGGCCCGAGTCCAAGATTTCGGATATCCTGAGATTTTTCCAACTTTCAAAATGCTTTTCCCTATTTTGAGACGGAAGACGGCCTCTTTTCAGTGGATTGCTGATTGTAGGGGTAAGGCCCTCTCCCGGGAGAAGATTTTTTGGAAGAAGATCCCCTGCCCACTTCCCAAACACCCCCATCTGAGCCGGGGGGGGGGAAATTTCGCCGGCATCAGAAGTTATTTTTCCGGAGTCTTCCGAGCATGCTCACAGCGACTCGCCTTCCCCTCCCCCCCGCCGCTCTCGGAGGGGGTTGGAGCGGGCGGAGCCGCCATGGCAGCCGGTGCTGCCGGCCCCGCTTTGCCCGGTCCCGTGGACCCCGCCCCCCCCGTAGGTACGGGCGGCACCGGCCCACAGGACCACGCCCCCAGGACGAGGGGGGCCCCCGCAGCCCGCCCCACGGGTGCTTGGGGAGCCCTGCGCGGCTGCGGCGGCAGCGGTCCCAACCGCGCTGACCCTGCCCGTGGCCCTGGCCGCGCCGGCCCCGGAGCCCGGCGTGGCGGTGGCGGTCCTGCCCGCGCCGGTCCCGGCTGTCCCGCCCGCGCCGGTGGCCCCTCCCCCCGCAGCTGCGGCGTTGCTTGGTGACGACAAAGACGCGGTGCCTGCTTCCATCCTGGCGGGGGACGTGCTTCCGTCGGGGCTGCCATCTCCGCCACATCCTGCTACCGGCCCGGCGTTGTTAGGCAACAGCGACACAGCTGATGCCTCCATCCCGGCGGGGGACGTGCCCCCGCCGGTGCCGTCACCTCCGCCAGCACCTCCAGCGGCTCCGCCTTCGATCGCAGCTGAGTGGAGCGACCCGCCACCTTCTGCGGCTTCACCAGACCCCCCGACAGCCTCGCTGTCTTCCACCGAGCTGGTCCCAGTTCGAGACACTGCTGAAAATAACACCGAGGTCCCGCCGCTGCCGGCAGCTGCCACGGCGGCTCCTGCGCCCAGCGTGGCTTGCACCCCGAGTTTTTCGGGCTGTCCCGGAGCTGCCCCTGCGGGGGGAGCTGGGACAGGGGCACCGGCAGCCGGCCTCTCCTTCTTTGGAGGGGGCGTGGCCCGGCAGCTGGGGGCATGGGCAGCCTGCCTGCCTGCCTTCCAAATCAGAGTTTTTGGGGGGTTGGGGGTCTTTTCTTGGAGTTTGTCATCTCTGCCGGCCCTCTTGCGCCCCACTCGCGACGGGACAGTGGGTCCCAACCCAGACAGGGGGTCTGTTTTTGGGCTGCAGCCCAAGGAGGGTGGTGTCAGGGCAATGATGAAAACAACACCTGCATCTGTGTTGCAGATGCAAGGGGAACGGCAGAAAGCCTTCATGGTTTGCTTGTTTTGGGAAACAAACATCCTCAGACCCGAGGTGGAATTTCTCGGGGGAGTTTTTGGTCTCTCACTCCCGGCATGGGTCGGTGGTGTTAGGGAACAGAGGCGTTTGGTCACTGCCATTGTACTGGCAGCAGGATGTTGGCCTGTGTTGCTGCAGAGCCTGCCACATGGGCCAGGGCCTCCCAGGGTCCCTCTCAGGCCCCTCTGCTGCTTGCTGCTGCTGTGGTTTTTTTTAAATTTTAAATTAAATAAAGAAGAGGTGAGACAGCTGGAGCAGCAGCTCAAAGCATTGAAGGGCCAAAAAATTAGCTTCAGCCCAAGTGGTTTGATAAAGGGCTGTGGCCAGGACATTTCAGAAGCTTTGTAAAAATTGTTTGGGACTGTTTGATAATTATTGATGGATTCTCTGCAGCAATCCTGTTTCAAGACCAAAAGAGACTTCAGAGATGGCAAAGAAGAATATCTTCAAGCCATGGACTTCTCCTGAAACTCAGCTATTGGGACTTGGACTTTGTTTGCATTGGTTTTTGCATTTTTCTTATATTGTAAAGTTGTTTTAGTGATAACATAGAATTTTATGCTTAGAAGTGGCAGATTTCCCTGTTCGTTCTACAGGCTCAGCAGAGAACATCAGAAGCATTTTTTCTTTTTAATTTAATTATATTAAAGGGGTCAGATGTCGCAGACATTTCTTTATGAAAAATCCTTCTTTTAGGATTTTCCTTCTGAGGGGCTGTATCCTCAGAAGCAAATGTAAACAATATACTGTCTGCTGCTGTGGAATGTAACAGGGTGCTCTGTGATTGGTCCCATGGGATGTTTTGGTTCAAGGACCAGTCACAGAGTGCTGGCTCTGGAGTGTTCAAGGCCAGCTTGTTTGTGATTTTTCTTTACTTTCTATTCTTAGGTAGCTAGCAGCCTCTGGAATTCTCCTTTTTCCTTTTCTTTTAATATAGTTATAATAGATATGTATATGATAAACTTAATAAATCTAGCCTTCTGATCATCAAGAATCACGTCTCATCCTTCACCCATGAACCAGAGGGAAAAAATCATAACAACAGTACACGCCAATGGTAGCGCTTCCTTGGGGCTCCACGGTGGATGGGGTGAACCATGAAGGCAAAACACGGGGCGTCGTCAGGGTGTAGGGGAATTTGGAAAAAGCAAGCTTTTATATCTATTATGGCCACATTCCAATTTTGTGGGAGCATTGTTGGGGACGCCATACGCGGTTGGAGAGACCCCAAGTCTTCTATAACTTTATTAATTTGTCTGAGGTCATGAAGGAGCCACCATGTATCCTTATTTGGTTTTTTGATGACAAACACTGGGGAGTTCCGCTCTGACCTGGACTCCACCAGCTTGCCTTTAAGCAGCTGCTCCTCAATGAGCTCCTGAAGCGCCTTCAATTTTTGTTTATTGAGCGGCCACTGCTCTACCCAGACTGGTTTATCTGATCGCAAATTCAGCTTCCAGGTAGGGCGCCCCTCAGTGACCACTGCCCTAAAAACCTGGGGAGCCGGGAGGTCAATTCTGGCTCCCCACTGGGCTAGAAGGTCTCTCCCCCACAGGGGTTCTGTATAGTCTAATACAAATGGGCGTACTGAAGCCAATTGCCCATCCGGCCCCTCAATTTGTACAATGCTCCTTGATTGTTTCACCAATTGAATGCCCCCAACACCTTGCACACGTCCAGCCACGTCTTGTAACTCCCAATGTGACGGCCACTCCTGAGAGGGAATGATTGTCACATCTGCCCCTGTGTCCAAAAGACCATTGATAACCTTGTGGTCTCCCCCCCTAGAAAGCTGACACGTTGTGCAAGGTTTTTCTCTCCCCAGGACCTGGGCCCAGGCTACCGTGGGAAGAGTGTTGTGATGTTGGTGGCAGCTCTGAGCTGACACTCAGCTCAGGCACTGGGATGGCCTGAGCGATAACTTGGCCCTTGGGGAGAAAGAGGGGATGGCGGACACAGCACAAGCCCATGGAGAACTTGTCCAGGTCTGATGTTATGAGACCCAGAACTATGTTTATGTCAAGAGGTGTAGACTTTGTGTGTCCGATGATGATACACCTACATTTGAATCGTGTCCAGTTACCTGGGCACTCCGGACAAACGTCACCAGGTGGAAATTGGTGTCTTGGAGATGTAGAGGACGAGTCAGCTGCAACCTGAAAGGAGCAGTGGTGGAAAAAGTCGTTAAAATCGGCACAGGTACAAGACAGTCTAGACAAGTCCGGTGAATTAGAGTCTAGTTTGGTTGTGGCACGAGGCAAGCCTGCTTCTAAAGGCTCTCCTTCCCCTTTCTCCTCCCCGCTAGGTGTCAAATGGCCCGCCTTATTTATATCTTTGTGCAGGGGGGGACTGTGCTTCGATCTCAGATTTTGAGGGCTGATTTCCTCCCTGCCGCTGCCCCTTTTTAAAGTCATAGAACTCCCATCACAAGGGGCAGTCTGGCATCCAATGTCTGATTTTGCCACACAAGTGGCATGGCTATGTTGTCCTCCGCGCTGGTCCAGGGGTGCTGGGTCGAGGCTGGTGGTCAGATGGTGGCGAAATGGGTGCGGCGTCCAAGAGGTCATCCGTGGCGTCCGCAGCTGTGACCCGACGAGGCGGTGGTTTGGCCTTTGGGTCGAGGTCTCCGGATGACAGTGAGACCTTGCGCGCACAGACCTCGAGCATGTCTATCAGAGTGAGCATAGGGTGCAGGGGCAGGCTGAAGATGGCAGCCTTGCAGGCTGCGTTGGCGTTTGATGACGCAACTTCTTTGAGAAGCTCCAGCCTGGCCCACTCACTCTGCACCTCTGGCTCTATGGCCCTGCGCAGACGCTTGACAAATGCCACGAATGACTCATCGGTTCCCTGAAAGATCTTAGAAAGTGAAACTGGGGGCGCAGCTGTCCGCAACCCCAAAAACGCTTTCCCTGCCGCCTTAGCACTTTCCCGTAGCACCCCCGCAGGGATAAACCTGGCCTGGGTGTGCCCATCAGCCCAGTCTCCCAGCCCACACATATGATCTTTAGATATTGTTTCGCCTTCCACGTCGGTGGCTAGACGTGGATCCCCCCAGATGGTGGGCAGCGCTTCCACCACTTCTCTCTCCCATGCCTCCTCCCACATGGATAGCTCGGTGGGATTTAGGAGGCAGGAAAAGATGCGGCGTAGGTCAGTGGGGGTTACCTCCAACTCCGTAAGTGTGGCCCTCAGGATCCCCCGGAAATACTCACTCTCCCGGGAGAAATCCTTCTGGGCCCTACAGAGTTCTTTAATCACATTGTGTGGGACTGGGGTCCACTGGGCCCGGGTCCTCCCTTCCTCTTCCAGATGGTACGTAACCGACGTAACCAGAGCCGCTGAAAAGATGGAAACCAGCTCCGGGTCCCGAGTTTCCACCCCCCTCCCTCTGGGCCCCGAACTGTGGGAACCGGAAGTTGGAGCGTGGGAACCAGAGGGGGGAGCGTGGGAACCAGAACTGGAGGGGGAGTGCCTGGAATCCTCCCCTCCATCTTGGGCTCCATGGGAGCCATCTTGTGGAGGGAGACAAAACTTAACACGGGGTTTTTGAACTGGGGATTTTTGAACCGGGAAAGACAAGGAAGGAAGAGATGGGGAAGGGAACGGTTCCCTAGGAGTCTGGCGCCGATGACTCCCAGGGCAGGGGCATTGGGAGCTCTGAGAGGAGCCAGGGGAATGATGGACACCCTGCGTGTTGCTGGCACAGGCTGCTCCTCTCAGAATCCCAGCTTTCTTAGGGTTGACAGGGGAGGAAAGAGGGTTAGGAGCAGGGGAGCAGGAAGAACTGGGGAATGAACTCGACAACTGTGGCTGTTCTCCCAATTTTGATTTAGATTGAAGTATAGATTTAATTTGTGATGCCCACAAGCTGATTTTGGTCAAGGAGGTTTCCCCCGACTTAACAGAATCCCTTAGTTTTTCACAAACAACCTGCCAAAATCTGGGATTGTAAATATCATAGGGAGCAGCTTCGGGAAATTGAGAGAACAGCCATTTAACTAAACATTTCAACTCTTTTTTTGAAACAGTAAACCCCCCCCCAACAAGGATTCCCTCAACTTGGTCATAAGCCCTCTTTTGGGCTGCAGAGAGACTCGCACCCATCTCTGAAAGGCCTTACAGGGTGCAGCCCAAACAACCCACCGCCCCGGGAAAATGATAAAAGAAACACGAGAGAGAGAGAGAAAAAGAGCCCCCACTGGCCCCTGTCGTAAAGCGCTGCAGCTTAGAAAGAGCTTCTCATATCACCACTTAGGATGATGAGAAGTGCGGGTGTTAAAAAGACAGGGAAAGAGAAAGAAAAACTTAGAAATCCAGGGGAGACGAGAAGAAATCCGAAGCAGTGGATCCTGCTGAGGGACACGACTCCTGGTGCACGGAACTACCGGTCCCGATCCCCTGGAGTGCCACCCACCAAAAATGGGTCTGCTCCCACAGGGGTGTTGCGGTGGCCACTGAGACAAGCTTCTGCCTCATCCGTGGAGACTGGGGGTCTTCTTAGGCCCCACTTTGGCGCCAGCAACTGTAGCAGTTCTGCGAGTAAGCGTCCCAGCTAGCAGTCCAGCAACTGCTAACAGTCGTCAGGGGCACTGCCTCACTCTTGGGCACCTCAGTGCGAGAGGCAGCACCTCAGGAGAGCACCCTGCGTTTTAGCAAGGGGCTGTCTCCTTGCAGGACAAGGCAGAAACCCAGCTACTAGCAGCAGGAAACAAGATCGACTCTTCCACTGTGGCAAAATCCAGGATTTATTGTAATCCAGAGAAACAACAAATCCCAGAGGAGCTGACAGTAGGAGAGCCCTGAGGGGCGGGTACAACCAGGTTTTAAGGGGAAAGGGGGTTCAGGGCAGGCACTCGTCCTTGGACAAATAGGAGTAGGGTACAGAAGGATTAGCAGCAAAAGAACACCAATAAGAACATTGCAGGGGAGGGGCCCCAGCCCCTGGGCCAATCACTCAATGCCCTAGAGAGAAGATTCTGGAGAAAAAGTGGGGACAGAGAGTGACTGGCAGGGCACCGGGGAGGGGTTCAAAAAAGATACATTAGACACCATGGAAACAGGGGAGGGGTTGGAATAACTGACATGTACCTGACAAGGATAAAGGCAGGAAGGAGAACCAGAACATAACCATTAATGTAAGAGGTGGAATGGAACAGACCAAACGAACCACAACAAAGGGGCATGAGCCACAGCTGACAGTCGTGTGCCCAAGTGCTCACAGCAAGAGGGGAAATGCCATGCTGTAATTCAGGAGACTCCAGCTGGGAGATTCAGAGATGCTGCCCCTGGTCATCCATAATAACGGCATCAAACCTGTCAAGGGGAGGAGGACCTGCTCATGGAATGGTCTGCTTTGGGAGCAAGTGCTTGTAGCATGGGGAAGGGTCCCAAAGAACATGGCAAACCTGTGAGGAGGAGTCAGAAATTCTTTTGAAACAAGTGACTGGCATCTGTTCTCCAAGAAGGGAGGTCTTGGAAATTGTCTGTCCAGTCTTTTTTCTTGAAGTTGAACACAAGAAAGGTGGTGGAGTATTTTTCCCCCTGTCTCTCAGGCCACCTTTTGTTCTCATGGACATGGATTTCCCAGTTCCATTAGACCGTATTTGATCCCACTTTACTGCATTTTAAGTAAACTTAGTTGTGGTTTAATTATATTCTGCCCATTACTTTCCATCCTGTTTGGCTCTGTCAGTTCTATCCAGTTCTATCTCTGAATGTCCTTTTTTCCCAGCTGGTTTGACTTAACTTTTGTGCTAAATGCTGTTTGTGGTGGGAGAGGTGCTGGGCTCCCATGCAGGACAAACAGCACTGCAGTGTCAGTCCCCGTGCCACCCTGTACTCACACCAGCATCTTTGTGCTCTGGCTTCCCTTTTCTCAGTTTATGTTGTGCCTGGAGCATCAGCATGGAGCGTTCTCCTTGAGAGGCAGGGCCTCCACACTCGAGGTGTTCCACACTGGAGATGTGGAAGAGGACTCCGTTGGAAACGGTAAATTCATTAACCATGAAGTGCAATCACGCACAGAGGGAAAACGTGTGCCCTGCTCTTGGCTTCTCTGAGCAGCAGCCACATGTTAGGCAGTTCTTTTCCTTGGGCTCTCTGTCCCCCAGTCTTTTCTTGGGGGCTTTTTGCAGGGTCTCCTCCTAGCAAGTTGTAGGAAGTTCTTCTGTTCTTCTAGACATGGTGGGTTGAGCTGTCACTACCTCATGGAGCCTCTGAGGTATTTGCTGCACGTGGGACGGTACCAGCCTGAGCAGACACAGCCCTTGAGCACACAGACAGCCAGCAGAAGCCAAAAGCACTCTTTGGCTCAGCTTTCCATATGGCTGGAGCTGGCGAGAAGCACATGGAATGAGGGCTGGACATCAACATGAGGTTAAGCTGCTTAATTGGTGCTGTGTCTGGAGGTGGCAGGCTTGTGAACATAGCAAGAGGGTCTGGAACCACTGGGGGTGGAACCTGTGCTTAGAAGGCAGCTAGTTTCAACCTCTTATTACTCATCTATCCTATGGAAATATTTCCTCACTACAGCTGTACCACTTAACTCTGATTTCCATTGCTGTGCAGAGAGCAAGCCCACAAAGCCTTTCTTTCTTCTGCATCACGGGCAATCGGCAGAGTTTGATGTAATTTTCAACCCCACTGTGGCTCAACGTGTGGAAGGGAAGATTCATGTGTTGGTGGGGGACACCTACTCTGACAAGGCCTTCATAGAGCTGGTGGGTGAGGGACACAAGGATGAATTCACCCCCAGTGGACTGGAGGAAGACACAGAGGAGAGGACTGCTGAGTGCAGTCTGAAGAAAAATATCATTGAGGGTAAAAGAGGAGAGGCTGCCAAGGTGGAGCAAGGAAGAGGAAAATGTCTGATGATGTGTGTCCTCCCTCTAGGCAGGCCTGGGCTGTCAGCCACAGGAGTTGGTGGCCTGTGGGCATGGCAGCCATGCTTGCAGAGCAGCGTGTGCTGTGCTTAGGGATGTGTCAGGGCGTTTCCCTGGAAGTGCTGGGATGGGGAACTGCCTGGGGAACTCCCTGCAGAGGGAGGAAGGCTTGGAGCTAGGAAGCCTTGAACATGCAGGTGTCTGTGCACGTGAGGGGGGCAGGTGGAGCTCCCTGCATGCTGACATCCCTTGCTCTCCTCCTTAACAGTTCTCAGAGTGAATCACATCGACTTTGGGCCCTGTCCTGTCGGGGAGCCCTGCTGGAGGGCCTTGACCATCACCAGCCACGCGCAGACCAAGGTCATGCGCTTTGAGTGGGAGGCAGACGCCCCATTCCGGTTCTCCCCCAAGGTGAGCATGGACTGCTCTGCCTCTCCCCATTGCTCAAGCCCTGCCCTGGTGTGCCTGGCAGCTGGCAGGGAGTCCTCACATGCCACTGAGAGCCCATTCCAGTGCCGTGGAGGAGATGCAGTCCCTGGCTTGGCTGGGCCAAGGCTGCCAGCCTTGCAGAAAAGGCTTCATGTTATGGCAGGTGGCACCTTCTGTTCACACTTTTGTCTATCAAACTTCACGTAAATCCACTCTGAGGTGCAGATTCCTGGCACAGCTGTTCACCACATGGGTCCCTTCTGCTGTCAGTCCTGCCCTTGGCAGTGCTCCCAGTTTGGTTCTTGACTCCCTGATTCTCCCTAGGTGGGACACCTCCATCCTGGCTGTGCCAAGGACATCACAGTGACCTTGAGATCAGATGTCCCAGCCACCTTCAGGAGGCACCTTGTGAAATGTAAGGTGACCACAATCAACTTGGAGCTGCCACAGAGGAAGGTTCAGGACTGGGATGACCAAATGACCATCACCATGTGGAAGAATATCACCAGGAAAGACCCGGCAGCCAGGTGGCCTCAAATAGAGAGGGTAAGAAGCAGAATGGCAAAAAAAGCCAACCCAGCTTTTACGAAAAGAACCACCATAACGCCATCACTGCTGGCTGAGCAGCTCCTGCTTCCTCTGGCATTGGACAGCTGTGAGCTTCACCAGCAGTGCATTCCAGGGGAGAGGTGGAAGCACAGTGACCAGATAGACTCACACAAGATGGAGAAGCCTTTTGACAAGAGACCTTTAGGCACACTCAGCTATCAGTCTGGGCCACAAGCACAAGTGCTGCAGCCCATGTTGAATGGAAGGCAATGCTTTATGATTTTATCCCATTTTATGGTGTTCGAAATCTCTTCATCTGATTGGTACCTTTTCACCAACAAGGAGTTAAGTCTGCTGCACTCTGTCTCTTCTTTGGAAGTGGAGGGAAATCCACCTCTCCTGCATATGCTGGTGAACTGCAAGTTTTGTCTGCATGAGAATTTGGTTGTGGTCTCTGTATTGTGTGGGATATCTCATCATGGAGTAGCCCAGGCACTGCATGACTCTATGGAGGAGTCCGGAGAAGGATCATCTCCAGAGACTCCTGCTTTTATTGTCATTATTGCCAAACACACTCATCTTGGGTGAAGGTTCTTTCTGAGTTTCTGGACCATTTTTAGGCCTCTAAACCATCCCCGTTTCTATCAGAACATCTGCAGTTGGAGACTTTCCCAGTGAGATCTTTCCCATGCCAAAATGCCCATCCCCAGCTCCCAGCAGTGTGGCTGTTGCTCCAGACATGACATCTGGAGAGCACTTTCTCCTAAGACAAGAAGAACAAGGTGCTTTCTAGAACTCTTCAGTCTTGGGCTTCTCCATGCACAGAGCTCCAGCAGGGGAGCTTAAGCCCAATTTTGAGACCTGCTGGATGTACAGGGGAGCAGGAAAAAAGCCAGTCCCTCTACAAGGTTGAAGGACAGGCACTGGAATGCAGCTGTTGTCTCCATGGGGATATTAACAGCTGTGGTAGTGACTGCTGGGATCAGTGGCTAGAAACAGCTACTGTAGCAGAACAGTCCCAATTTTGTCATCTTTGCAGGGAAGTAAAAGTGAATGGTGCTTTCTAGTCCCTCTATGAGGCTGAGCTTGGAGGCCAGAAGATTGCCCTTCTGAGCCTGACTTTGTGGGCTCTGCTCAGCGATTCCTCCCTCGTGTGTTTGCAGGTGGTCAAGCCAGTGCCAGAAGCAGCTCACACTGTGCTGGAGGAGAGCAGCCAGGAGGTCGAGGTGTACCTCAGTGCCGTTGTTGCCTACGCCCAGTTCCAACTGAGCAGCACCAGGGTTCAGTTCAAGGACACCTTGCCCTTCCAGACAAGGACAGCCACGTGAGTGCTGGAGGCCAGGCACAGCTCCTCCTGGGAGCAGGAGCTGCCTTTGCCCAGGGCTGGCCCAGTGCCTGCTTGCCAGAACTCTCCCCCAGCCAAAACCATCATTGCCTGGGGCTCTGTGTACAAATCACAAATGGGACGGGAATGCTGAGGAACACACCCCGAGCTGTTTCATTTCCAGCATCAGCCTCATCACATGGTTATGCCAATGGGAAGGTGCCAGCAACTCACATCCCCAGCAGTAGATAAAGAACTTCATGTTACAACTCACTTTCAAAGTTTATTGACCAATCACACAAAGCAAAAGCACATTGACAGTAGTTCCATCCAACCACTATAAGCACACGTACCTCTGGTTTAAACAATGCTTGCTTATTTTGAATACAATACCTGCTTGTAAGCCTTAAAACACAATGCACAGAGCTCCATTATTAAGCTTAGAACTTCCTAACATCTCACTAGTTATACTTTTCTGCAGGTTAGGGAGTTACTCTAGACAAGTCTAATGCACAGACCATTGTTCTATTTGTCTTTACTTACTCTCTACTTCTTCTAGAATTTTTGTGCTGACCTATCTCATGGCTGCTGCTTAGCTCTAATCACAGTTCTGCTGTCTCTGAGGCTTGCCTTTTGTAGCTTTCCCAAAACCTTTTGATTTTGTAGATTCCCACCAAAACCAGCACAGGCCCCTTTACGTGCACACAGGCCAAGCAGGAGATGGTGGTCAGGAGAGGCTCAATGCTGCCGTACCTTTGTGCTGAGAACAGCCATGGCTTTGCTTTCACTGCATGTCACCTGTCCCCATCTGCTCAAGAAGAAGTTTGCAGTCAAAGCAAGACCTAAAGTCCAGAGGAAGCCCCTTAGCTTCAGTGTCCTGGGCAGCGTGTTGGCCCTTTTCTCCTAAACTTCCAGACTTTGAAATACTTTCTTGGGCCACCCAGGACAGCAGTCTGAGCATGGCAGGGTTGCCTGGGGAAGAAGATGCTCCTCAGCAGAAAGTGGTACCAGGAGTCCATCAGACAATATTACTGTACTATTTCCTTTATACTTATTGGACTTTTTTTTTTTTTAATTCTTCCTTCTTGCTTTTCAGTTTCACGATGCACAACACAGGAGAGGTAGACCTGACATACTCCTGGGAGGAAGCTGAACAGAGTGAACCAGTGAAGAAGCCATTCCCAAGCACTCTGATGCGTAAGAGCATTTCACTTGGTAGCTGAGGGCCTGGGGAGAAGACCCTGCCACTTCACTGCAAACAGGAATTGCTTTTTCATCCTTGTCCCCACATCCACTTTCATCAGCATCTTCCCAGCTGCAGCTCTGGAGGGTTTTCTCCTTGTCCCCCTCTGCCTTTCAGCCCCTTCTGTTCTTGCCCTGCCACTTCTGCTCTGCAGAGGAGCTGAGTCAGGCTCTGGGGACAGCCACGTGCTGGGTCAGGACTGGGAAAGGGGACATCAGCTCATCTCTTGGAGAAGTCTGAGA
>JAWWEY010000385.1:0-12589 GCA_035582745.1 Loriotus luctuosus
TGTGCTTTCCTAGGGTTCCTGCCAGGTTCCTCTCCCCAGAATGAGCCCAGCTCTTCCTCTGAGTATCTGTGAAGTGTAACCACCTGGCACATCAATCCCCCATTGCTGCCTGTGAAATCTGGCTCTGCCTTAGGGCACTGGCACACCAGTCAGGAGCCAGGAGTTTCCCTTGTCATGCTTGGGAGATCTGTTTCCTTAGCCCAGGCTCTCACCGGGCCCTAAATCAGCAGCCCATGTGCATTGGAGCACCACCCCCAAGGTATCTGCTTTTTTCCTATCCTCTTCCGAGGCTTGAGGTAGCAGATTCCTCCAGCCCATGGTGGCTCAGAGCACTTTCCTCTCTGACCAGGCACTTTGGAGCTCCTTGGAGCTACTCTGTCCCTTTGTGCCTAGCAGGTCTGCCCTCTGGCTCATTCTGCAGGTGCCAAGCATGGAAGACCTTGCTTTGCCCAGGAGTCAGAATTCAGTCAAAAAGATGGTTCCCTGTGATCATAGGCAACTTTACTTCATTCAGGTAAGTCAACTGCGGTGTCTGTGTGCACAGAGGAGATGAGTGTGGTCAGGACAGAGCAGGATTTTGACCCTGAGGCTGCCTTTGGACCAGAAGGCATTGCCCCAGCAAGAAATACTTGGGGTGCACTGCAGCCTGCCCTGGACCATGGCTGTCCTGCTGCTCAAGATGTGTTTTGACCAAAGGTCTGCTGGAGGAGTTCCTTCACTTGAGTAAAGAATTCCATCAGAATCTTGATGGGAGATGAGCAGGAGTTAACTTTGCCCAGTGTTAGTACTAGAATTGGTTTTAGAGAGGGGGTTGGTCTTGGCCATGGCTTCAGAGAGGTTTGTAGGGTGGGAATATAATTACTCCAGGGGTGTGAAGTAATCAGAAAATGACTACATGCCCCAGATGTTGGAGAGGAACTTCCATCTGGGCTGAGGTTCATGTGGAATAGGATCCAGTCATGGAAGTACTGAGTGGAGATGTAGATTCCAGGACGCCTTGCTCTGGCACAGCCTTTTCCCCAGCTGGTGATTCCAATGACCCACCAGTAGTCGCTGTTTTTCTCTTGGCACATGAGAGGACCACCGCTGTCACCCTGCAGCAGAGCACAGAGGATTAAGGTGGCGTTAGTGGCACCTGCCAGCACTGGGGCTGTCTCCTTCTCTCTCACAGCCCCTGCCAGAGCTTTATTCTGGGCAGAGAAAAGCACTGCTCAGAGGCTGCAGCCTCCAGAAGCTTGGCTGTGAATGGCAAGGGGTTCTATAGGGTAGAGCTCTCTGTCCTCTCTGCACAGGGCTCCTGGATGTGCAGAGGATGGAACTTTGGCACCTGGACATCTTCACTGCCAAGAGCTCTAGCTGGGCTTTCTGGGCTTTTGGCATAAGGGGAGGCCTGGTCAGGCAGGTGTGGATGAGGAGTGTGTGGGAAGCCCCCACAGAAGTCAGAGGGAGCTGGGGCTGGGAGGGTGACTGAGTGGCCAGGCAAAGCAGGCCCTGGGCTGTGTTGGGGTGGTGCTTCCCTGGCTGCTGGTGCTGCTGGAGCTGAGTGGCTCGTGGCACGTTCCTACCTTGCAGGAGTCGATGGTGCCCTGTGGGTAACCAGCACACAAGTTGTAGGGATGGACTTCTCCTTTGTACCAGTTACTGCTGTTGCAGAGCTTGAGATCGATGAGCTGGACCTTGGCCTGCTGAAGGTGATCAGCTGAACCTAGACCTGTGAGCAGAGAAATGAATAAGCCCCCCAGCAGGTCCATGCTGGTTCTGCTTCTCTGTCAGACAAATCGCTTCCCCTAGGGGCAGGCCCTTCTTTGCAAGGATTCATGTTCTGCAGCCTGGCTTTGGTCTCTGCTGTGGGGAAGCCCAAACCCTCTCTTCAGCGGGCTGAGCTGCCCCAGGTGTTGTTCTTGGTACTCACTTCTCGCAGTAGTGGCACCCCAGCCAGCAATCCAGCAGTTTCTCAGCTCTGAGACACTTAGGGTTGGTTCAGCGAGACAGGCCAGCTGGGTGTAGGAGCTGCACAGGACAGGACGGTCCAATTGCATCAGGGCAATGTCGTTGCTCATGTCTTTACGCTTGTAGTTGCGGTGTATCACCACCTTCTTGACATTGCGCACTTGTGCCCCAGGGCCTGGCTGAGACAACTGGGTGGCCCCAATCACCACATACAGCAGGCTGAAGTTACTGGAAAGGAGATGGAGAGAGAGATGACAGGGGGTTACAGCAGCCCGGCAGTTGCTAGACCTCTGCTTGGAAAGGCAGAGAGGTAGGAGTGCTCTGGCAGGTGTGAGTGCCCTCGCACATCTTAGGCTGGGGGAATGTCAAGCTGGAGGTTGCTAGGAAGCCTTGGCACGAGCCCAGGCTTCTCCTGAGCACTGTGGCAGCCTGGCTGCCTGAGAGGAAAGGGCATGAGAGTAGGAGGCGGTGCTGCTGGCAGGGCACCTGCTGGTGTTGTGGACATGTCCCCATTCCCTGCTCCTCCTTACTCAAACTTGTCGAAGCAGTGGGCTGCTGTGAGGACCCAATCTGCAGTGATGAGGGAACCTCCACACCAATGTCCCAGGCCTGCTACCCATGGGTGCTGGATGCTGACGAGCCAGGGCCATTCTGCTTCTGCGGCACCGGCACCACCCACGATGCGTGTCATGCCGTAGTCATAAGCCACACTGCCGTAGGAGTAAGTCATGGGGTTGTTGACAGGTGGTGGATATCGGAATCCACAGCTCCCTCTGCAAGCAGAAAGTCATTTCCATGCTGCTTCATGGCCTGCTGTGGCTCAGGCTGAAGCTCAGCCCTCTGCCCTCCCCACAAGGGCTTGCATGCACAGCAGGCCAGGGAAGCCCATGGGGTGTGTGTCTGTCCGTGCCAGCACCTGGCTGCTGGCAAGGAACTGAGGCTTCCCATGGTTGGATCTTGTCCTACTGATGTTTTTACCTCAGATGCTTTTACAGAATGTTTTGACCTCAGACTGTGGCAGACAGTATGCTGAGAAGGGACACCTGACCAGGCCACAGTGGGAATCATGGGGTCATGGGAGTTAGTAGTATGCTTATAGGACCTTCCTATATTTGGTTGAGTTTCCAGTTTTCCTTCACCTTTGGTCAAGACCTTTTTCTTATCAGGTCATATCCTGAGTTCACCTTTCTGATTGGACATTGTGCCCCTATACCTGGCTGCATTTGCCCCACCAAAAGGGTCTTTGGAACTTAGCCTCTGTACCTGTGTGACATTTGTTATTTTTGCTACTAAAGTTTTTTATTTTCTGGATAGTTCCATTGTTCCCGTCCCTTCTTATTCAGCCAGCTCCTCCCAGCCAATCTGTACAGGGGAATCACAGTGAGCTTCTATGCTCATACTCCATGGCGGGTGGGAAGCTGTGGCCTGGCCATGAAGGACAAGTGTGTCCCTCCAGGGAAGGCCGCAAGTGTTGCCATGGCTCCCTCCCTGGGCCTGGGCCCACTTACCCGCAGGTGTACTGGATGCTCTGTGCCACCCTGGCCACGGTCAGCAGGACGAGGAGGCCGAGCCAATTCATGGCTGCCAGAGGGACGAGTCAGCTGCAAGCACTGAGAGCTCCGTGCAGCAGCACAGTCACAGCCGCACTGCCCGCAGCAGCTGCGCTGCCCGTGGTGCCCTTGGCCCCGGGGCTGATGTCATGGAGGGGTGGGTTCCATGTTCTGGGCACTGTGGCCTATGGCACATGCCCCATTGGGGGAAGACCTGCATCAAATCGGTGAGCCATGGAATGGTTTGGGCTGGAAGGGACCTTGAAGATCACATAGCTCCAACCTGCTACCATGGGCAGGAAGGGATGGCTTGCACTAGACCCATAGTGTGCACAGCCTGGCTCAGAAGCTGTCCTTGAACACTTGGTGGGATGGGGCATTGAAGTATTGATCAACAGGCCCTGACTAAGGCCAGGACAACAGGCCTTGACCAAGAGTTGGCCTCTGGACGAGTCTTCCAACCAGATGTTGTTGATGTTCACTCACTGGCAAAACATGGATTTACCTTTCCATACTTAGAGACTGGACAAGGCCCTATCTTATTTGGGGGGTGTAGGACCACAAACAGCTCCCTGGATTCCACCTGAAGCCCTCCAAGGGTTTGGGGGAATCCCAGTAGGAGACTGAAAGAACATGTTACTGCACTAGAAGTTTTGGTATCTTGTTTATTCAATGGTATAACAATGGGGACCACTCACAGACAGCCAGCAACCTTTCTGCCTGTAGGGGAAGGTACCTGCAGGATTTCCCAGTTGCTGTCAGTGGTCCCCCAGTCCTTCACAATGACAGTGGCTTCAACCCAGTTGATGGGCAGGCCTGGATGATGGTCAAGGGTTAGGGTAACTTGTGATGTGTCTTTCTTCATCACTGTAGGCAGTCTTTTATAGTAATGATTAGATGCATTGCATAGTTTATCCTTTCACAATTCTTTGGTAATGATTTGATGTCCTGCTTACTTTTGCAATTCTTTGCAGGTTTGAATTTTGTAAATTACATTTATTCCTGAAGTTGGTGTCTGTGTCTTCTGTGCTGACCCTGCCTACATGAAAAACAGGCATCCACAGCTGCTCTGGGTAATCCATGCCAGTATATCAGCAAGAATCCTTCAAATTCTTCACAGTCAAGAATTCCTTCATATGATCTCAGCTGAAGCTGCCCTCTGTCACTGTAAAGCCATTGCCCCTTGTCCTATCAGGACCTGCCCTTGTAAGAAGTCTCTCTGCTGTTTTCTTAGGTCCCTCTTCCTCCAGGATGAGGCTGTGCAGGCCCTGCAGCAGGCAGCAGCTGAGGAATCCATTTGGGGCAGGGAGCTGGGTGTGCAGCTGCAGTGCCAGCTGCAGATTGAGCTCTGGCTGGCCGGAGCCTGGGACCAGAGGCTTTGCGCACCCTTCGCATGACAGAGGGCACAGGGAGCAGGCCAGGGGAATGGACACTTATTGGAGGTTGGGATTTTTTTTCCTCTCCTTTTCTTTTCTCTCTGGGAATATTCTCCCATTTGTTGCCTAAGAGATGGGAACAACAGATACTTAAGGGAGATAAAAGATACAGCCAAGGAGGAGTGCGAAGGGTGCAGTTTGCTACTGTCTCTGAGCAGTGAAGTTCTCTTGAGAAGTGTTGAGATACTGTGAGATTTTGGCTGGGGTTAAAGGGGATAGGCTCAGCTCTTCATTCTCTCTCACTCTCAGGGTCAGAGTGGAACAGTTTGGTTTGGTGCTGCTGTGGGGTTAATTTGCTGCCACAGCAGAATTCTGTCCTGAACTGCTTTTCTCCTTTCCGTGCGTAAGCTTCTGCTTGCAAGAGCGGCTGTTGAACTGGGACCTTTCCAATGCCCAACCTCACTGGGAAGGCAATCCTGACTCCTTCCCCCTTCCCAGAGGGCATATCCCAGCAGCTTGTGGCTGCTGCTTGTGGTAGCCTGGCAGCCACTGCACAGCTGTGCTATTTTAAGCCAATGATTTAGGCTTTTTTACTACACATTAACCTGACACTCCATGCCTGCCCAAACACTGAGCGCCTTCTAGCACGGCTCTGGAATCTTTGCTACACTTTGTTTGTCACTCTGGGATGGGGCTACCTCTGCTGTTCCAGTCTGTTTCTCCAAGGTTCCTGTTGCAGTCCATTCAGCTTTCCAAGTAGCACTGAGACCAGCTGCTTCCTGTGAGTTTCCAAAGGAAGCCCCTTCTCCATCTCTTTCGCCATTACCGTGTGGAGCAACGCACCCCCTGCAGCCGTGGGGGAATCATCACACCCGCCCTGCCCGGCCAGGAGGCACCAGCGCCCCTGCTGGCCGTGACTGGAACTGCACTGAAGGGCAAGCTCCTGCTGCTGAGAGAAGGCCGGGATTGGATTTCTGCTTCTGTCCTGTTTGTTGTTGTTGCCGTTGTTGTTCTTTGTTTGCCTTGTTATACATACTAGTAAAGAACTGTTATTCCTGTTCTTATATCTTTGCCTGAAAACCCAGTAATTTCAAATTTATAATAATTTGTAGGGAAAGGGGTCACGTTTTCCATTCCAAAGGAGGTTTCCGCCTTCCTTGGCCAACACCTGTCCTTTAAACCAGGACAACACTGAGAGCTGCAGTAGAAGCCAGTGGCTCTTTATGGAATGAGACATCTGCAACTCTGCTGACAGAACCTCAGGGTAGAATGGGCACAGAAATCTGCTCTCACTGGGTGAGAATGGCATTGGTGGGTAATTGAACAGGGCACCTGGCAGCTCACTGAAGTAACCCGTGTCTTTGGAATGGTCACACAGGGGAGTTTCTTCAGCACTATAGTAGCCCAGATAGGAATGTAGAGGAGTACCTCTGGAGCCTCCCTCCTCCAAATATCCAGCTGCTGGGTTTTCAGGGCAGGAGGGAGACAGAGGAGGAGTGTTATAACTCCATGTACAGAGTCTGTGTAAATTATAAGGGTGCATTTGAGCCTCTCTATTGTTGCGACATTTGATGCAGATTTGGTGAAATCATGGGTAGTGGGTGGAGAAGGCATGCACAGCATGATCAGCCTAAGATGGCCACAGAGGAGTTGTGGAGGCCCCCATAAGTTTTGACGTGGAGAGGTTCAAGTCTCTGCTTGAAGTTTTTGGAGACAGGGACAGGGAGAGCCTTGTGTCCCTTGTGCCACACAGTGGGTGCTAGAGCACACACAGAAGGGGGTGGAAGTTCCTTCTTGGTGTTCTAGATAGATAATGAGATAATTGGTTCTCGCAGTTAAGGAATAAATATTGTGTGAATATTAAGAAAAGCTTTATTGATGTATCTAGATGTTCTCTGTTCTCCTCATAGTTCACTTTTCCACCCCCCCTGCTCTGTATTGTTACCATCAGACAGCCGGGGTTGTCTTAGACAAGTAGAAAGAAGGTGCGCATATGTGTCCCTTACCTGGGGCAGTTGGGAGCAGAAAAGCTTGTTGTTAGGGGGGCATGGCACGATAACACCTGACCCTCCAACCAAGTTACAAGAAAACAGTCTCCAACCAATAAACGGCAAAGAAGAGTTGACTGACAGACTTTGGGAGGGGCCAGGTTGGCTGATGTAACCCCCCAAGAGTATAAAAGACTAAGCATCCATCTTGAAGAGGAACCACGTGGGAGGCAGCCATGAATGCAGTTGCCAGCATTGCAACTTTTTCCTTATTTAGTCCTCTTGTTGTATTTTTGTTAAGGTTTAATAAACCTCTTAAAATTTTTAAAGTGAGCAGTTGTCTCTTGCATTGGCATGCAAACAGGGGTTTTGCATGCCTTGAAGTGTTTGATATTATGGGAAATTTCCCTGGTTTAGGTGAGGAGATATCTGTGGCTGAGGTTGTGCAGAACTGGGAGAAATTGTTTGGGCAGCAGAATTTTGCCAAGACAGCACAATAAGGTTGTTCCAGGATGATTGGGCGACTCTAAGCTGATCTGCTCACTGGACAGGGTAATGGCCATCCTCAGCTCTGAGTGACACTCTTGCACTCAGTGTCTTTAGTGAGCAGGCAGCTTCTGACATCAGGAAATATTTGAAGAAGCTTATGCCAGGGTGGCAGGGACCAGTACAGATGTGGGGTGGTTGTTCTGAAAGAGAGCGAAAATTTAACAGGATAAAAATCTATTTCGGATTTAGGTGAAATGTGCCGTTTTGAATTATTTAGTCTGTAGCTTGCTTGCGTAGATGAAAGATGTTGTTTCGTCTGTGCTGTGCTTAAGACTGCCTGTTCTCACAAAATGGCTGTGCTCACAAATCTGTCTTAGCCAAGGAAAAGGAATGCAAATTTCCAAGCTGGAAAGAAAGATAAGGGGGTGCCCCTTGAACTTTGAAACAAAGATGAGAGCCAAAGCTGAAGCTGTAGGAGATGGACAGGATGACCCGGGAATTCTTTCTGTACAAGGACTGATAAAAAGTACTAGCTGCAAGTGTAACACAAAACCAGTAAAATGAATATGCATGAACCTATTGTGAAACTCTATGCATATGTACAAATAAGGGGGATAAAAAAAAATGTTTGGAATTCTCAGGGGTGTGCATATTCTTTAGGGGGAGTCCCCACATGCGTCCAGCACTGCAATAAACATACCGGCTTTACAACTTTTACAAGTTGTGGAGTTAGATTGTTTTCCTGCAAATCATTTTGGCAAGCCAGCCAGGAGACTGTCTCTGTCCTCACAGGGGTGGAGGGGGGATGGACCTCCTAGGTGCACCCTGGGATTTTCCCTGGAGGAGCTCCGCTCTGTCTCGGCTTGTCTCCTGTGGGGACAGTGAATGACCTGCTGGTGAGTGGATAAACGGTATGTATATCAAAGGGCCCCGGGGGAGAGAGAGATAGGGCTGCTGGTAGGTTGTTCAGAGACGTCTGAGTGCACAGCCTTGTCCCTGTGCTTGCAGGCAGACATCGGCTGAGAACGCACTTCGTGGTGGAGGTCCCCTAGTTGATAGAGTGACTGGGGGGATTGGGGATGGGTTCATTGTTCAATAGAGCCACCTCTAGCGACTCTGGGAGTGAGTTGAGTGAACCCGAACTTTGTGTGCTTGTGGTGTCCAGACATTTTGGTTAATGTTAATGTGTTTGTAATTGTGTGAGTGCGTGGTGTATAAGAAAGTGAGTGAGTGTACCATGACATGCAGGGGAGAAGTTCTACCTGTGTCTGAAGCAGCCGGGTGAGGCCCAGGGTGCTGGCTGGGGCAGGCTGTGAGGGCAGGGAGCACCCTGTGGAGAAGCGGAACAAGTGGAGAAATGTGGGTGAGGACATTTATTGTGTTTAAAGGTGGTGATTTGTGTAGACTGTGCACATTTAACTGTGGCTGGACGAACTCAGGGGGTTCCTCTGCCCTAGTGGCTTGGACTTGATCCCTGGGAGTTTGTGAATCCAGTAAATCACTGGATCCAGTTAATAATTTTACTGTGTGCTGTTATTTTGATTGTGTCCAGACTGTGTGAAGACCAGAACAAGTTGATGTGGGTAGATGCTGAATTGTTGTATGCTGTGTTGTGTTGAGAAAAGTGGGCACTTTGAGAGATACCCCCTTTCCCAGTGAGTTTGTGTGGTTCTTCCCCCACATTGTGGTAAATTGATTCTTGGGATTGTATGGTTGTGTTTGTGGAGATTTTAGGATTTTGTTTGCAACAAATGTAGCATTTTACACAGAAAAACTACAGTATGGTGATTTATGTTTAACTGTGGTAAAACAAATTAAAGGAATTCCAGGATTTCCCCTCCCACAGAAACTTAAGCTCTGACTCTTGTGAATTTGAAATACTTTGAGGTATGGGGTGGTGGGGGGTGCGGGGGGGAAAGGTCTGTGTTTGTGGGCATGTCAGAGTTTTTGCGGTAACAGGCACAGCCTTTTGTAAGGCAGCAAAGTGAGTGTCAGTGGAAACAATGCTTTAATTGAAGATTGCATTGTGCAGGAAGAGAACTGGAAAAGACTGAGATTCTGTAAAGCAGAGTTTAGGTGGAGGAGACCAAGACAGGCACTTTGTCATTTGTGTTATTCTAAGGAAACAAAGGCTACTCAGAGATCTATAAGAATCTTAGTAGCAACCGGCCACAAGAAGCAAAGAAGTAATAGGGTGTTTGGGTTATTAGAAAATAAAGTTTCAAGTAATTTAAGAAACCCAGCAAAAATAATTAAAACTGAGTGTACTCAGCCTATTTTATACCCCAAGACTTTGAATTAAGGCAAAAAGTTTAGATGGAGTAGAAAGATGGGGACTGAGAAAATGGAATTTTTAGTAGACACGGGAGCAACATACTCAGTGTTAAATAAAGCCTTGATGCCTATAACAGATGATTATGTTATGATAAGGAGGCAACTGGCCAATCTGAAAAAGCATACTTTGCAAACCATCAAAATATTCCTAGGTTTTTGTGTATGCCCAACTCTCCAAAGGTCCTTTTAGGTAGGGATTTGTTGGAGCAGCTGGAAGCAAAGATCACATTTAAAGATGGGGAGATTATTTTGGAGGCAAAGGATCAACAAAATGTAGACATACTAAGCTTAATTTTAACAATTAGTGAAACCGAAATTGAAAATAAGGATGAAATTAACAAGAAAATGGACCTGGAGTTTCCTGGGGTATGGGCCTCTAACATACCAAGGAGGGCAGAGAATGCACCTCCTTGTGCAAGTTAAGGAAAACAACCAGTTTGGGTCAGGCAGTAAAAGCCTGATCTGCAGCCAGTGATGGCAAACTTATACACCTTGCTAACATGTTTGACACCTGAACTAACCTGGTTTACCATTTTAGATCTGAAATATGCCTGCTTTTGCCTCCCTATCCATGAAGCCAGCCAGAAAATTTTTGCATTCAAATGGAAAAGCTCTAAAAGCGGGTGCAAAACCCAGTTCGCATGGACTGTGTTGCCTCAAGGCCCTCAAGGCTTCAAAAATTCCCCCACTCTATTTGGGGAACAACTTGCAAAAGATCTAGAGTCCTGGGAAGCTCCTCAGGAAGAAGGAAGGCTATTGCAGTATGTGGATGATCTTCTAGTAGCCATTCAGACGAGGGAAGCATGTTTGGCCTGGACAGTAAGGCTTTTGAATTTCCTAGGGCTCCAAGGATACAGAGTATCAAAGAAAAAGGCACAGGTAGTGAAACAGAAGGTAATCTACCTGGGGTACAAGGTGAGTGCTAAGCAACAGACTTTAGGGCAGGCTTGCAAGGAAGCCATATGCCAAACCCCAAAACCCCAGGCAATAAAGGAACTCTGAACCTTATTAGGCATGGTAGGGTGGTGCTGGCTGTGGGTTGATAATTATGGACTGTTCTTATTGCCAATGGAAACAGAGATCTCCAGTGGACAAAGGAAGTCACATGAGCCTTTCACCAGCTAAAGAGTGCCCCCATGTCAGCTCCAGCTTTGGGACTTCCAGATGTAAGTAAACCATTCTTTCTTTTTTCCCATGAAAAACAGGGAGTTGCTCTGGCAATATTGGCTCAGGACTTGGGTCCACATTGGAGGGTAGTTGCTTACTTTTCCAAGCAACTAGATGCAACAGCCAAAGGATGGCCAGGTTGCCTCAGAGCTGTAGCAGCAGTTATGCTGAATATTCAAGAGGCGCGCAAGTTTACTCCGGGACAGAAAATGACTGTGCTAGTGTCCCACACAGTGTCCTCAGTACTGGAAGTAAAGGCGGCCACTGGCTTTTGCCACAGAGGTTCCTGAAATACCAGGCCGTTATGATAGAACAAGATGATGTAGAGATAGTGGTGACTAATATTGTCAACCCAGCTTCTTTTCTCAGTGGAAATCAAGGAGAAGTAGTACACGATGATTGCCTGGAGACTATTGAAGCTGCCTACTCCAGCCGCCCAGACTTAAAGGACACTCCTTGGGACAATGCAGAGACCTGATTCACTGATGGGAGTAGCTACGTTGCCAGTGGAAAGTGACATACTGGATATGCAGTCACTACCTGCAGAGAGGTAATAGGGTCTGGACCCTTACCAACAGGCACCTCTGCACAGAAGGCCAAGATAATTGCACTGACCTGAGCCTTGGAAATGGCAAAAGGAAAGAGAATAAACATCTATGCAGACTTGAGGTATGCATTTGGAGTTGTGCAGGCACGGGGAGCCATCTGGAGAGAGAGGGGAATGCTGACCTCACAAGGAAAGAACACCAAACATGTTCAAGAGATAATCCAGCTGCTGGAAGCAGTTCAGCTACCTGAAAGGTAGCAATTATGCACATTAAGGCACACCAGAGAATGAGCTTAGAATTGGAGGAAGGAAATGAACTGGTGGATAGAGAGGCAAAGGAAGCAGCAAGAGATGATGTAATTATTGAAGGAGGTCTAATTCCAGATGAACAAATTTCCCTTGAAGGTAAGCCAGAATATAATAAAAAACACAGAAAACTAATCAAAGGTCAAAAAGGGACATACAGCCAAGAGGGGTGGGCTACCATTGAAGGGAAGCTGGTAATCCCTTCCTATTTGTTGTGGTCAGTAGTAAGGGAGGAGCACCAGCAAACACATTGGGGAGTAGAAGCCATGAAGACCTATTTGATTGAAAGAATTGTTTCCAGGAATTTATGTGCCACTATTGCTCAAGTGACCTGACAGTGAGTTCTTTGCCTCCAGACTAACCCCAAGAACACCCCAAGACCAAAACTTGTTCAGACTGGGAGGGGCCATGGACCTGGACAGCAGTGGCATATTGACTTTTCAGAACTCCCAAGGAAAGAGGGGTATTGGTATTTATTAGTATTGACAGATACATTTTCAGGGTGGCCAGAAGCGTTCCCCACCAGAACTATCAAGGCTCAAGAGGTGACCAGGGTATTATTACAATAAATAATACCACACCTCAGAGTTCCAGCCACAATACCCTCAGATAGAGGATCACATTTCATTTCCAGGATAGTGCAACAGATTAGTAGCCACCTGGGCACAGACTGGGAACTTCATACTTCATACCATCCCCAATCAAGCAGCCAGGTGGAGAAAATTAATCATTTGATTAAGCAGCAAATCGTAAGACTGGGGCAGGAAGTTAATCTACCCTGGCCCCAAGCTGTTCCACTGGCACCGATATGAGTTTGAACTAAAACTAGAGCCAAAGAAAGGCTGAGTCCCTTTGAAATGCTTTATGGAATTCCATATGGAG
>JAWWEY010000386.1:0-12585 GCA_035582745.1 Loriotus luctuosus
AATATAATATAATATAATATAATATAATATAATATAATATAATATAATATAATATATCAGCCTTCTAAGAACTTGGAATCAGATTCTCATCTCTCACCTTGTCCTGGGGGCACAACACCACAACACTGGGATGAGCTAAAAGTGCTGTTGTGCAAGCACCAGTGGCACTGAGACACACACAGGGATTTATTAAGGATAGCCCAGCTGGCAAACAGGGAGACTGTGAGGTAAAATGAAGCTGATAACTCATCCCTGGGATTGATCCATCCCCCTGGGAAAGAGTCAGGCTCACATCCTCACCAGTGCAGCCAGGAGAAATGGGCAGGACTGCCAAACCCCTTGGACTTCCTTCCACACCTTTCTCTTCCCAAGGACTCACCAAAAGTTAACACTCCTTTTCCCCAACCTTTCACTTTTAAGGGAAAATGGGAGAAATTACAGATAGGGATGGCAATTCCTGCTTTTTTGCTTGTAAAGTGATTTTCCCCCCTCAAAATACCCCTTATTTCCAGCAGATCCAGCTGGTCTTTCTTTCTAAATGACCCTGCTCTTCTTCCCACCATGCCAGAGAGGACTGTAAGAGCAAAGAAGATATTACCTCCTCCTGCAACAGATGGGCACAGCACCAAGATCCCAGAGACCCTGGCTACAAATTGAGGGGTTTGTGCCTTAGCCAACCCCCCTGTAAAACAACCTCCTGCTGCTCCCCATCCTGGTGTCTCAGAGGTGCTCTGTGTCCTGTTACCACCAGGGATGGTGAACACAAGGCTGGGAGGAAGAGGAACATGAAACAGGCTGAAAAATCTTGGCCATCCCTGTTAACACCAGTGATTGCAAAGAGAAGCCCTGGGAGAAAGAAGAATATGAAATAGGCTGAAAAAAACCAAAATCTCAACCATCTCTCTTCTTTCCAGGAGTCAAGCTGACTGTCCCATACCTTACACCAAGACACAAAAGTCTTTCCACCACCTGAGGTGGAAATGGCCCTTCCTAACCAGGTGGGATGGAGCAGGAGGGAGCCCAAGGGTCATCCCCAAGGAACAGGCAGAGTTCATCCCAATGCTGCCAAAGGAAAATGTCTGTGCACCCAGCCGGCCTCCAAACATGCCCAAATCCAAAAACTAATGCAAAAAATTCCTCCTGAATGCAGCTAAACCCCGTGACAACAGCACTGCTTGCTTGGTGGGCATCAGGGATGGGCAGGAGAGAGCAGGAGGAGCCCACTCCTGAATTTGTTTTAGGAACAAACGCATGGAGATGGTGCAGGACTCTCAGAGATTTCCCCGGCAGCTTGTGCAGAGAGGTTTTGGGGAGTTACCAACAGCCACAGGAAGCCTTCACAGCCAAGTCACTCGTCAGACAATGGCTTGGGACCCAAACATCCACTTCTGCTAGCAAAGTGTTGGGAAAATATTGCCCAGCTCTTCACACAAGGGCTTTTGTTGGCCAGTGAGCTCTGAAAACATTTCTGTTCTCCCCCAAGTGACAACGCTGCCATGAAAAACAGGAAGAGACTGAATGCAGCAATTTAAACAGTCAAACCCCATTTCCTGCCAAAAGGAAAGGAAAATACCAGCAAAAGGCAGAATCCAGGCAGGAGATGGGGACTGACACTGATTATCTTGGGCAGATATTGGTGGAAGCTGCAGTGGTGGAGGTGACAGCTTTTCATGGCAGGGACTGGAGTCTCTTGTGCTGGGAGGTGGGTGAGGATGAGGAGGAGGCCAGGATGTGCCAGGAGAGCAGCCCTGGGATGTGAGCAGCTCCTGAGCTGACAGCCAGGGTCACACACCAGCAGCACTCCAGGTTTGGGGCTTCATTGTCAGCCAAAGTTCCAGCAGGATCCCTGCTCCTCACCTCTCCCCACAGCCCTGACACCCTCATGCTGCTTTGGGGTCAGTCTCCAGTGCCCTCCTCTTCTTCATCCACACTGTTTGTCTCACAGCTTTCACCTGCCTGGTCCCCAAGGTACAGGGGAAGGTTCCCCTGCCTCCTCTGCTGAGCATCCCAGGAGTGGAACTCTCACCAGGCTCCAAAATGCACCTATTAATCTTATTTCATTGTAATAACAATCAACAAATCCCCCAATGATCAACTCCTGGATAAAAATAACACATTTACATCTTCATCCTCCTCTCAAACTGCCTTTTATTTCTCCCCTTATTTTTTTTAAGAAATCCAGCATTCCCCAACACTGTCACAGAACCCCAGAATGGTTGGAAGGGACCCCAAAAGTTCATACAGTCCAGCCTCCTGCCATGAGCAGGGATAACTTCAACCAGGTCAGGCTGCTCCATTACAAAGTTTATGAAGGACATTGAAACCACAGCCTTCTTTACCCAACATGAAGCTGCTTTTCTGTTTTAATAAACCTTTTTTTCCCCCTCCAGAGCAGCCCTGCCTCTGCCAACACCCTGCATGTCCACAGGCTTTGAAGGTGCCCTCTGACTGTCTAAGCAGCAAGGACTTCAGCATCCAGAGAGGAGATTTAGATTCTACATGAGGGAAAGCCTCCTCCCAGCACAGACTGATTTTAGGGAGAGAGAGGAATCTCCATAGCCAGAGGTTAAGAACAGGTGAGACAAACATCTGTCAGAAGCGTTATAAGTAGGGCAGAAGGGCAAATCAGATGACCTCAGAAGAATCCTTTTTTTCCCAGCCTCGTTTTTCTCTGATTATATGAATTTCTAAGCATTTGGGGTCAAGTGTACTGCTTAAATATAAGCTATTATCCTGCTTTTGGAGAGAGGTATTACCTGAGACCATTCATCACCTGAGTGAACATCACCAATTTGCAAATCAACTGCCCAGACATAAAAATCTGTCATTTTTTTTCGATATATGCTGAAGATGAATGTGAGGACAAGCTGTAATACAGGGATGGAAGAGGAAAGAACACTGAGGATTCTCCATTCATCTCTGGACTTTTACCTTTCCCACCCTAGAAATTCTGCTACCACACTGCTGACATCTACAACAGGCACTTGGGGGCAACCACAACAAAAAAAATCAGCGAATTTTTTTTGTTTTGTCTTTGCCTTGACCTTTGTAAACCAGACTGGGACAAGCCTCCAGGACATCCAACCCTGCAGGACATCAATGCCTCCTGCTGAACACTGACCATGAGACAAAGTTTGTCCAGCCAAGGTCTTTCCTGACCTCAGCTCTCTCAGCTCCAGATGTAACCAAGCTGCCTGACCAGAGGAGCTACAGAATCTGCTGCTGGGGACCAGAGCATTGTTCCCCCACATCCCTGGAATTATTTGTGTGCAGAGTTGTGCTGGGAATGGTCCCCACATGATTTCTCTAGCTCTGAAATAGCCTTGAGCAGGGATTACGCCAAGGCAGGAACAGAAGTATCCAGCCATGTGGATCCCTCTTGAGTCAGTTATTGCCCTGTTGGAAATATTAGAAAAATTACAAGAATGTTTGTTACTAGAACAAATTGGTGCCTTGATAGGCAAGGACAGAGTAGTGAAACCATCTCTTCAGTCCTACTAAGAATCACAGAATGGCTTGGGTTGAAAAGGATCTTAAAAACCATCCAGTTCCACCCCTGCCATGGGCAGGGACACCTCCCATTGTCCCAGGGTGCTCCAAGCCCTGTCCAACCTGGCCTTGGACACTTCCAGGGATCCAGGGACAACCACATCTTCTCTGGGCAAGCTGTTCCAATGCCTCAGTACCCTCTGTGTAAAGAATTTATCCCTAACACCTAATCCAAATCCCTCCTCTGTCCCTTTGAAATGCTCAGTCCCTGTACATCAGCTGGACCCATTCTCATACAGGATTTCAACTGCCAACAAAGCTGAAATTCAGTTCCAGCCTGGACCATAGGCAGGTTAAGGCTCTGTTTGCAGCAGTAGAGAAACATTTGACATCCCACAAACCCAAGGAAAGACTCACTGATGGCTCTGTGATTGCTTTTAGAGCTGCCTCTAACACATGTGTGTGTCTGAGCAGCAGTGCTGGGGCTTGGCTGGCAAGCAGAGGAGAGCAGGCTCTCACAGACACACATCCAGCCTCCAAAATACTTCACCAACCATCAAATATTTTCCAAGCTTAGCAGCTGGACCCTGCAGCCCCTTTCAGCAGCCAAGTCACTAATACCTCTTCCCTCAGGCAGCACAGCTGATCTCAGGCAGGGCTTGCCAGCAGCTCTAAGTAGGCTCATTTAAGGGGAGTTCAGCCTACTTAGTTACACACTTCAGACCTCCTGCTTTTAATTCAAGCATCTCCAGGTCCTTTTGCAGTGCCTCTGATTCACAGTGAAGATGTACACTCATAAATATGCTCCAACACTTTTCCCCACCGTGTCCTCTCTCCAAGCTCTGCACTCCTGTCCCTGCTCAGTCTGACACCAGTTTTCCTGGTTTGGGACTCACCCCATGGGACACAAGAAAGCTGCTGGCTTTTTTTGTTCCTGTCTAAAGCCACAGAAGGCAGGACTGAGAAGTTTCAAACCTCCTAATTGGAGAGGTCCAGCACTGCAAACGTTAGTGTGGAGCACAAGCAGAGCAAATATGCAAATGCATGGAGAGGCTTAAGAGCCCAGGAAAGAAACTCCAGTGGGAAGCTCCCAGCTTAAAATCTAAAGGCAGCTCTTTGAATGTGCACAGGCCTTGAGGCTAAACAAAAAAATCAAAGCCAGATTTGGGCACAGCCTTTCTCCCTGTGCAGTGCTCCACAGGGAGATTTGGGAGTCTAGGCAGAGGAGATCCCAACTGAAATCAAGGATTTGTCCCTTTGGTGTGGGAGAATGAGGGCAGGGCAAGGTCAAGCAAGGACACTGAGGGCTGTAAAGGGGAATTAGGGCAGAGCAAGGCAGGAGCAGTGTCCTTGCAATGAGACTGCCATCCACATTCCTCATGGCCCATCCTTGGAGCATCAGGAGAACTCCCCAGCAAACAAGGCTGGAGCACCAAGGAGCAATCCCATATCCTGAGCACTGCCTGCCTGGAGATTTCAGGGCAGGAAAGCACTCTGGCTTTTCTCCCTATTCCCTTTGCTCAGGCTGGAACTGGCCTCTCACTTGAAAGAGCTCATTAAGGGTGGCAATCAAAGCCTGGGGAGAGGCTCCTGCAGCCCCTGGGCTGTAATGCCCTGTCTGTGCCTGCCATCAAAGCCAGCCCTGTGCACATTCCTGCAGTGGCACTCAGAATAAACCGAGGCAATTTCTTCAGACCATTTGTAGGTCAGACAGACCAGCCTCTTCCCCAGTCCTGCCCTTAAATCTTGCAGTGTTTAATCCTTGATCTGCAGCCAGGCCTTAATTTCTCAGTGCGGAGCTGGCTGGAGAGCGGAAGGCGAGGGGCTTTGATGGTTAATGGCCAGTGCTTCTCAGCCCTGGAAGAAATGAAGCCCTGGCTTCATAAAGTTCCCTGAATAAATCCTGCCCCAGCTACAGCCCAGGGAAGCAAAATGACACCAGCAGGCACAGAAACTGGCACAAGCTGTGACATCTCTAGGTCCTGTTTTGGTTTAGGTTTGAGATGGGAGTGCAGTTGGATCTAAGTGATTTCAGTCTTGAATAACTACACCAGGCATATTCCTCCCAAATAGTTCAGGGCCCCTTGGTTTAGCTCATCAGCAAACACAGCATGTCTGCTTGTTCTGATACTTTCACCAGCTTGTCCATGAGCTAATTGGGGCATGAACTGATTAAATTGGGTGGTGTGGTGAGCTGGAGGCAGAGCCAGCACTGGGACAAGGCAGTCTCAGTTCCTTTAAGGCCTCTGCTTTAAGGTTAGTTATCTGAAGACAAGACCTATTGGTTATTTGAAGACAAGACCTGTTGGTTATCTGAAGACAAGACCTGCTGACAGCTGAGGAGGGCAGGGTGGGGTGCTCAGGGCTCCACTTACCGCGCTGCTACAGGGGATGTCCTTGACCTTGAGCCAGGCCAGATCTAACGTCCCCTCTCCCCTGTAGCAGGACTGAAGCCTGTCCTTGATGCGGTCGTTGATGTTCTTCAGGACAAAGATGCAAAGAGCAGACTCATCCAAGGACTTCATCTTCCTTTTCTGCCCCTTGGAGAAGACTGTGAAGAGGATATCATCCTCAGGGCCAACCCCCAGAGACCTGGCCAGGATGGCTCCAGCCTTGGACAAGTAGGCAGCCTGCAGCAATCGATATTCCACCCCGTTCTTCTCACAGCCAATGGGCACCTCCACATAAGAATTAAAGGCCGTGTCCTCCTTACAAAGCCTCACCAGCTTGGAGGTATAAACCTGCTCCTTCGTGGTGGAGCCAGGTGGGGAGATCATCTCAGGCTGCAGAGTCAGGAAGTAGACAAAGTTCCCGCTGCTGAAGCCGTAGATGTAGTAGATATCAAAGTCAGGGATGATGGTAAAGGTGTCTGAGGGGATCTTGATCATGGAGGCCACAAACTCGTCATGAAAGACATATGCAAACATCCCATCAGCCTCGGAGTTCTTGGTGAGTTTCCTGCTGGAGATGGTGGGGAAATACTCCGGCTTGCCGTCCACGGCCGTGGCGATGAACAGCTTGTCGTCCATGTTGCTGTAAGAAACAATGACTCCAAAAACAGAGCCACTCTCGTTCACCCCAGAGAGGTAATGCTCCTTCTTGTGGAAGGGCTCTCCCAGCTTGAAGAGGTCATCCAGCCTCAGGAGCTTGCAGATGCCCTGGTACAGACTCCCACAGGCTATCAAGCGATTCTCCTTGTAGTCTATGAGGAGCATTTTGTTTATGTTGTTGGTGGGCGTCAAGGGTTCGTTGCAGGTTTGGACTATCCTGGGAGGATAACACTTGGGATTGTCATCGTCAGGACCAGTCTCGTGGGTCACCAGGACCTTCAGGTCACTGGAGAGTTTGTAGATCCTGTTGACAGCCCCCAAGTAAATGTGCCCAGTCCTTTCGTCCACCACCAAGTGGTTGAAGTTTCCCTCTGCTTGCTCTCCAGTGAAGGTGATGAAGGGCCTCTTTGGATGGGGTGGCTGCTGTCTGCCCAGAGGTGACACTGTGGTGGACAGCAGGAGGTGGGAAACCAGGCAAGTCCATTTCCACATGGCCGGCGACATGATTAGAGAGGTTTGTATTCCCAAGGCAACAAGGATTAGAAGCTGTAAAACTCCTCAAAACGCCAATTCCCTGGCAGATTCTGTCCTACAAGCTGAGAAAAAAGAAAACAAAAGTGCATTACTATGGAGTATTCCTTCCTCCTCCCTCCTTCACAACCATGCCATCATCAGAGCGTATTTAATTGCTAATCCTCCCTTTCTCCACTCTGAGCTCACTACTTAAAACCAGCACAAAGGGAACCCTCCTGACAGAAAAGATGCTGGGAGAAAAAGCAGAAATCACACAGCAGAGTAATAAATCAGCACCCTTTCCCTCTCCATTACACACCCACGTGCCCCACGGTGCAGCATAAATATTGACTGCAAGTGCAGAAGGGTAATGGTAAAAATATCACCCAGCATTGCTGCTTGCACTGCCAGCACCAGCCCAGCTGTGGATTTGCTATCTGAGACACCAGAACTGGAGAAGGATTATTATCCTGCTCTTCTGGACGAGGCACTGAAGCCTGGAGAAGGTCAGGGATCTGCCTACAGGGATGGGGCCAGATGGATGCTGAGCTCTCCCGCAGCCCTTGAAGTTTGCCAGGAAGGAACCAGCTCTGGTGTGACATTAACATCCTTTCAGGGAGATCCCAGCCCAGAACAGCTCTATTTGAGCAGGAGCTCTGTGAATCCAGATCAAAGCTGCCTCACACCAGCCCAGCCTGCAGTACAGACCCAGGGGTTGTGGTGTGCCAGCTGTCACTGGCACATCTGCAAAGGGCTGGGTGCAAATGGGGCACTGGGTGTCCTTTCTGCCCTGGGCTCTCACCACAGACCACTCTCCACTCACTTCACAGCCAAGGGAACATCATCTGAAAGAGATCCAGCTCTCCTGGGGATCTCAGCTGACTGAGGAGAAAGGAGTTGATTATCTACCAGCAGTGAAAAAGCCTAAAGCACCGTGAAGTAGGAAAAACAACGACCCAAGGACCACCCTGGTGCTTTTCCAAAGAGAGGGAAGAGGCTTTCCTTGCACCACTCAGTTCCTTAAAATCTCCCAGGTTTTGACCATGGTGATGGGAGCAGTGTGGGGTTCAAACATTTGGTGGGCACATCACCAAGCCCCATGGAAACACCTCTTCCTACTCAGCACACCCATCTGCTCCCTTTTCCTTCACTTTTTTGGTTGCTTCTGTACTAGGAACAGCTTTAGCCCTCCATGGCCCCACAGAGCACGTGGGACATGGAGTTCTACCAGCTCAGGCCTCACAAGCCAAGCCCCTCATTGAGTGTTGACCACACAAACCTGGTGGCCAGGCCCTTCATCCCTCTATCATCCAGATCAGAACTTTACAAAGCTGCTCTTGATTTTAG
Source organism: Loriotus luctuosus (assembly GCA_035582745.1). NCBI lineage: Eukaryota > Metazoa > Chordata > Aves > Passeriformes > Thraupidae > Loriotus > Loriotus luctuosus. Next base: position 8,400 of record JAWWEY010000386.1, read on the forward strand.
AAAGGACACAAGCCAAACACAGCTCCACTCCTGCTGTGTCCCAACCCCTCTGTCACAGAGTGACTTTGCTGAAATCAGGGGTGTCATCAGTGATGACATCCAGGCTGGCACAAGTGGGAGGCAAGGAAAAAATCCCTGCTTGCAGATCCCAGCAGGGAGGAAGATGTGACAGTGACACAGGCCTGGATGTGCAGATTTTTCAGATCTGTGCAGCTCTGCTAACGCTGGTAGAACTGAAAAATTTACTTCAAAAAATAATAGGGAGAATAAATCCCACATTCTTTTGACCTGTAGGCTGATTAGATCCTGTCACCATGATATTTTCTGAAAAATCCCTTTGCCAGGACTTTTCTCTTTAGAAGCTGAGAGGCCTCAGAAACGAAATGTAAACAATAATTATCTGATTGCTTGGAATGTGGTCTGGACGTTGTTTACATCTTTACAAGGTGCATCTTTGATTGGTTCCATGTGAATTGTTTTTAATTAATGACCAATCACCATCAGCTGTGTCAGACTGAGTCAGTCACAAGCTTTCATAATCATTCTTGTTTAGCCTTCTGATGTATCTTTTTCTTTAGTATAGTTTTAGTATATAATTTCTTTTAATATAATATAAAAAAATAAATCAGCCTTCTGAGAACATGGAGTCAAATTCTCATCTCTCACCTTATCCTGGGGACCTCACAACACCACAAGATCTGACAGTGGAAAGGGTAAGTCTGGGCTTGTAGAGCAGCACCACTTTTATGCCATCCCAAATATTTCAAAATTCTCTCACAGCAGCCAGAATTCCCAGTCTGTTGTAGCATCACCTTCACCTCCTGCTGCCCTCCCTGCTGCAGCAGCCACAGGCATTGCATGGATGATGGACAAAGGTCAGCCCACATTTACTTTAGTCATGTTTACCCTGTTCTGCTTTGCCTCTCTGGTCAAGCAAATATTTAATAAAACCAAGCTTATAGTGCAGAGTTTGCAGGACTGGCTCTGCAGGGATAGGCAGGCTGGTCACGTAGGCTGTTAATAACCTTTATAATGATGGATAGAGCAGTGGTGGGATGAGCTCTCCCCACACAACCATTCCTCTTTCAAAAGGGCCCATCCTTGAGGGAGCAGCAGAAGAGGGAAGCTGTCCCTGTTTGAGCCCTGTGTTCAGAAGCATCACGTGGCGACCCTGAACACCGGCTCCCATCACGGAGGAGTTATGATCCACCTTTCTAACAGGCACTGGTTTGATCAGGAGCTAGGCAGATCTAGGCAGAAATTATTCTTTTCAAGTACTAAAAAGGTATCTGTTTTACCCCTCTATTTTACTGTATTTTGCTCTGCAGAGTCAGCAGAGCTGCAGGGAAATGGGAACTGCTGCAATCCCAAGGTTGATACTGAGCAGCCCCTCTGTCCAAAATTCATCACAGCACCAGGACACAGTACCTGTAAAAATGGGATAAAATCTGCCCACTAAAACAAACAGCCAACACAAAATGAGAAGAGACAGGCTCCAGACATAAATTCTTCAAGGCCCATGCAGGTGAGAATTGATTTGAGGTCAGGCTATCACTCACAGAGGAAGGAATGGTGAGGAGAACCTTGCTATAGATCCCTTCCAACCCAAACCATTCTGTGAAAAGACAGCAAATTTGATCTGGAAACCAGAGAGAATCCAGTGAGAAAGTCCATGAAGGCTTTACAGCAGACAAGGATGCTTTCCAAAACGCTGAAACTCATGGGGGAGGAAGTTCACCTGCAGAGGAAGCAGCACCAGCAGTCTGAGAGTGCCAGGAGCAGCTTTTTGGGACAAAGCAGGGAGAGCCTGGGGCTGTTTTGCCATCTTCCAGCAGCCATCTGAGTGACCCTAGGAGCAGGATTTTCTCTCTGCTTGCTGCTGGCACTCTGTCCTCTCCCATCTGCTCCTGCTGTACCCTCTGTCCTGGAGCCCCAGTCGGTCCTGGAGCCTCATAATTTATAATTTGGCTTAATTAATAAATACTAGCAGAGGTCAGGGGCAAGGAGGCCTGGATGTTTGGCCTGCAGAATAGAGCAGGGTTTGTACAAGCCCTCAGAGGATGCACCAAGGAGAAGGGGGTTGTGGATGGGTTTTTTCTCCCCTGTGTCTGGATGGCAGGAATCACAGCAGCTGGGAAGGCAATAATACACTGCCATGGACATGCAGAGACTACAAGAGAGTAATTATATCCTAAAAACAAAGCAAATAAACAAAAGGCCACAGCCAGCAAGGGCTGGACTTGGGCTCTGAGCTGGGTGTTTACCCAAAGTGCCTTTTCCACTGGGGATGTGGCAGCAGGGATGCCATGAGCCACCACACAGGGCTCCTGTGTGAGGCCAGGTCATCCCTCCACGTGGCTCCTGCCACATCATCTCTCCATCAGCACATCCAAGGTCCCTGGGAAGGTCACAGAGGAAATCCAGCTGTTTCAGACAGCTGTTCCAGAGGTTTCACCCCACTGTCCTGCCCGTGGAATCACGACTTGCAAACAACACATTCCCCAGAAGATGCCTTGAACTCCCAGACTTTGGTTTAAGTACTGGTTTCCTCCTGAAGAACAGCAAGTTATGGTGCTACCCCACAACCTGGCTACTTTTTTTGCTGTTATTGAGCATTTCCAGCAAAGTTTTGAGACCACTGAGATAAAGGTTGCAGTTTAGTTCTGCTCAGGGATCTCCAGGACACAATCCCAAGACTCCAAAACATGAAACTGCGTGGTAAATATATGGGATTTGGGCAAGAACAGCTTGGGTGTGAAAAAGGAAGAAACAGTTTGGGAGTCTCAGAGGAAGAAACATTCCAAATGTCTTTTAACTCTGATTATTAGATGGGAAATTTAGGGAATGATGAATACATCCTCGAAATGCAGCAGCGTGCAAGGGGACAAAGTCAAGGATGAGTTATGCCTGAGGAAGTAGGAATAAATCAGGAATAAAGAGGACACAAAGGACTGATCTGTCAGCTGAGAGAGAGGGAAGGACTCGGGAGAAAGTGTACAGGGAGAGGGGAAAGAGAGAGCTGGGTTTTGATTGACAATCTCACAAAATCCATGGTCATGTCCCTAAATGGAGTCTGGGACAAATCCACCCCACTCCAGTGACAGCTCCTGAAAGGAACACATCACTGGGTGAGCATAAGAGCATTTTATCACCAAAGGGGTATCAGGGACAGCCAAAAGTGATACAAACTCCACCATCAGAAGGCATGAAAAGACACCTTATTATGAGAAATCTACAGTTCTTGTAGAAACAATGGTGAACCTAAGACCTGATTGGCCTTGGTGAGAGGAATCTTCTCTCACCTATTGGTGACTTATGAACAGCACACTCTGAAGAAGCATATCTATAAAAAAACCAAATATCTGTAAAAACCCACTGTTTATTTTATTTAAATATATATATATATAGATATAAAATAAACACTGGGTTTATTATATATAATATATATTTATAAAATAAAACCATTATATATATATATATATATATATATATATAAAATTATGTTTTTAATAGATATTTTTACAGAAAGAGAGATAAGAATTGTTTGAATTCTTCTCTCCAAGTTTCCCACAGCTTCTCACAGTTTCCCAGGAAAATCCTGGGAGAACCATGTCTCTCTCTGCTCAGAGAACATGTGATTCCACAACATTTCCCTCAGAGACACACACACACACAGCCCTCCTGCCATCAAAGGCGTCAGACAGAGCCACCTCACCAGGTCCCCTGCCACGACCACGTGTGGCAGCAGGGACACCACAAAGTCAGCAGTAAGAGCCTGGGTACAGAAAGCCATAGAAGTAATCCCACTATGGGTCTAGCTCAGAGCAAAAAAATACATGTTAAAACTTGAATACAACCGAAATGAGCTGAAAAACAGCTCTGGGAGGGAGGAAGGGAGGGAGGCAGAACTCAGCACATCCTCATGGACAGGGCCTGGCAGCACCCCAAAATCTTGGCAGGGTGAGTTGCCCACCTGGCTGGGGGGAAGCCAGGAGCACCCAGGGCTCCTGGGCAGTGCCAGGGTGGTTAATGAAGCCCAGCTAATGAGGCAGCACACTCCTGTGTTTGCTTTTCTGTAGCTGTGCTGAGTAGGCCCCAACGAGGGAAGAAATTATGAGGAGGACTCCATCTTATCAGAAGGCTAATTAATGACTTTATTATACTATAATCTTCTATATTATATTAC
>JAWWEY010000387.1:0-12390 GCA_035582745.1 Loriotus luctuosus
CCGCCCCCCAAATTGCCCAGTCTGGATAGGCACCATCCCCTTCCCCAAATCCCCCCAAATACTCCAGAAAAATCCCCCAAGTTTTTGGGAGTTAGGGGGGGATTTGAGAGGTTTTGGGGGGAATTTAAGGGGGGTTTGAGGGAGTTTTGGGGGAGATTCTGGGGGAGGTTGGGGGGATTTTTTTGAGGCGGGATTTTGAGGGGTTTGGGAGGAGTTTTGGGGACGACTGGGGGGATTTGGGTGTTCCCAGCCCCAGCAGGTGGAAGAGCGCTCGGCGTGGCCGGATCTGGCCGGGACCGGGGCCAGGCCTTGGCTGCGGCCGCCGCTTTCCGATGGAACAGAAAATTTGGGAATGAATCAAAGCGCCAGGGAGGGGCTGCCCGACCCCTCCCCAAATTCGGGGGCGGCTCCGCTGCTGTGCCCAGGGTGACAGAGCCGGGACGGGGCCGGGGACGAGCCCAAATCCCCCCGAACCCTCCCCACATCCTCCCAAAAACTCCCCCAAAAGCGGGGTGGGGACAGCGGGGTGGGGACACCGCCTCCCGCCCTCCTCGGAGCGCGGACACACCGGTGACACAGGTGGCACAGGTGGTGGCACAGGTGGCACTGGTGACAGCTGACAGTGGCACTAGTGGCACCGGTGGACAGAGGTAAGGCCGGGCCCCCCCAGTTTCCCGCCCCCGGCCCCTGATGGCCTCTCCAGAGCCGGGGACAGGAGGGGACAGGAGGGGACACCGGGATGGGGCGGGGGGCGTGGTTTGGGACCGAACCGGCCCAGGGGTGGCACCGCCCAATGTCCCCACGGGATCCTGGCAGTGCCCACCCCGGTGCCACCACCCGCGAGCGCCGCCGGCCCCGTCCCGATGGATTTGGGACTCAATTTTCTCACCCCAAATTCCCCAAATCCCCCAGTTTAGGCTCAAAATTACTCTGAGAGTGGAAGGGGAATTCAGTTTTTACCATTTTTCCCTATTTCCCCCCCCATTTTTATCCCATTTCTCCCCATTTTTACCCCTAATTTCCCCCAATTTTTACTCCAATTTTGACCTATTTTTGTCTCATTTGGCTCTTAGCTCCCTCCATTTCTGCCCCATTTTACTCCGTTTTGGCCCCATCTTAACCCAAATTTTTCCCCATTTTCACCTGGTATAAACCTCATTTCTGCCCCATTTTTACCCCATTTTGCCCTATTTTAATTCCCATTTCCCCCCATTTCTCCTAATTTCTGCTCCTTTTCCACCCCATTTTTACCCAGATTTCCCCCCACTTTCCCCCCCATTTCTCTCCCGATTTTTCCCACTTTCCCAAACCACCCAATCCCATGAAAACCCCAAACCCAGAGAGGGAATTCCTTCACGGGGGGATGAGCCAGGAATTTAGTTTTCCTTTCTAAAAGGACTTTTTTCAACACAAAACCTCCCCAATTTCCATTTTTTTTCCCTCTGGCACCTTGCAATAACCTCAGATCTGGTCCCAAATATTCCCTAGGATCCTTTTGGGATTGAGGAGCAGAAAAACGATCTTTGTCCCCACCTAAAACCCCCAGGTTTTACTTTTTCCTCCTAATTTCACAGCTATTTCACTCCATATTTTCAATTATCCCATGACATTTCCTATTAAAAATTAATATTTAATAATATAAAAACGATATCATTTTTTGAGCCTCTAATTGATTTTTTTAGGGGATGCAAAACCCCCCAAATCCCCAATTTGCAGCGGATTCATGTGAAAAAAGCAATTTTGAAGACCCCAACCCTTACGGAAAACCTGATTTTGGGGCGAATTTACCCCCTAAAAAATTAATTGTAGGGACACAAAATTTGCTTTTAAACCCTAGAAAACCCAAAAATCCGAAATTCCTTTTTTCCACTTAGGGTCTTCCCTTGCCCTCCTTTTCCCGGTGGGAAAATCCCCAAAATTTCCTTTTTCATCCCATTTTTGGGGTTTTGTCACACAGAGCCCCTTTGTCCCTTTTCCCCCTGGAAAGGTGGGAAGGGGCCCGAAATGGGGGAAAAATCCGGGAATTTTTGTGGGATGAGGTCAAAGCCTTCCCCCCTCACACGGCCTCTTCCTCCTCCTCCTCCTTTCCCTCCTCCCCCTTTTTTGGGATGAAAAGGCGATTTTTTGGGAAAGGTACAAAGGGATCCTTTCAGGGAGCAGGGGGGGAGGGCACTCAGGGACTCACCGGGGATTTTTTGGGGGCTATTTTGATTTATTTTGGTTTATTTTATTTTTTTAGTTTTTAATGTTTTTATTAGGGTGGGGGTTTTTTTGCAGTTTTTGGTATTTTTTAGAATTTTTTTGTTATTTTCTGTGCATTTTTACAGTATTTTTTGTGTATTATTTTTATTTTATCTGGGGGCTTTTTAAATGATGGAATATTTTTTATATTATTTGTGTATTTTTCAAATATTGCTTGGAATTTTTAAAAGACTTTTGTGTGCATTTGTATATTTTGGGGGTATTTAAAAATCTTTTTGGTGCACTTTGAAATATTCTTGTGTATTTAAAAAATATTTTAAAAATATTTTGGGGGTATTTTTTGTGTGGTTTTTATTTCTGGGGTATTTTGGGGTGAAATGCTAGGAATTGGATGAATGGGTTTGAGGGATACTTTGGGATTTTTTGGTGTCCTTTAAGGGATTTTTCCCATTCCCAAAGCTGATTTTTCCCCTGGAATTCCCAATTTTTCCCCTCGGGGTCACTCTATGTTACGGGGTGGGGGTCACTTCACCCTTTGATTTTTTAGCATCCACCCCAAAACTTGGGAGTTTTTTGCCCCCTAAATGCCTGAAATTCAGGATTTTCATCCAACTCCAAACCCTAAAAATTTCCTTTTTTTTTTTTTTTTTTCCTCCTGTCTGGAGTGAGGAAGAGGTGAAAAAACCCCGGGATTTTGGATCCTTTGATGGCGAATTCTCCCATCCCCCTATCCCAAAAAAATCCCTATTTGGGGTGGCACTGAGCCAGGGCCCCAAAAGCCACGGGGACAAAGCCGCCCCTGTGTCCCAGAACCGGAAAAATCCCAAAAAATAAATAAATCCAGGGGAAAAAAAAATTTAAGAAACCACCAAAAACACCCAAAATCCCAAAAAACCCCCAACCCTAAAAGAGATTTTTGATGGGGGCTGGGCCGAGGGTCCCAGGGTTTGAAGGGAGATCAGGTTCGGGGATTTGTTTTGGATTTTTGGGGTTTCTTTGGGATTTTTTTTTTTTTTTTGCTTTTGGGCAAAACCAGAAAAAAAGCCCAGCGGGGCTGTGGATTAATTAATTAATTAATGAGGGCTCAAGCCTGTGGGGGATTAAGGGAGTCGGGGTCGTTAGGAGGAATTAGGATCAGGAGGCTCCTCAAGTGTGAGGACCCTGCCCCAGCTTGGGGTTAAAAATGGCCCCAAACTACCCCAAATCACCCCAAAATTGGGGCTTGGGGTGAGCAACCCTGACCCAGAGGGTTTGGGGTGGAAAATTACCCCAAACTACCCCAAAATTACCTTTAAAGTTACTCCAAAATGACCCCAAAATTGGGGTTTAGAGGGTTAAAGTGCCCTGCTTGGGGTTTGGGATTAAAAATGCCCCAAAATGACCCCAAAATGACCCCAAAATGACCAAATTGGGGTTTGGGGAGGGGGGTGTTGGGGAGGGTAGCTCAGACCTGGCTGGATTTGGGGTCAAAAATGACCTAAAATCACCCAAAGTGACCCAAAATTGAGGGCTTTGAGGGGCAGCTTTGAACTCCGGGGTCTCCCAGCTCAGCATGTGGAGTCCCAGCCCCGAATTATGGGGAATCTTTCTCAGATTTTGGGGCATTTTTCCTGCATTTGGGGCATTTGTGTCTGATTTTGGCACAGGCATCCCTGTTTTGGGGGCATCTTTTTGTGGTTTGGGGCATTTTCCCTGGATTTTGGGGCATTTTCCGGGATTTTGGGGCATTTTCCCGGTTTTCAGGGTGGGGATGGGGGCTCCGTGTCCTGGATTTTTTGGGGTTTTGGGATTCCCGGGAGAGGTGAGCTCTGCCCGGCCCCGCCGCTGCCAGGCCCAACCACGGCCCTACAAAGGGAGCTTTTATCCCAAATCCCGGGTTTTTCTGGGAATTTTTGTAAAAATAGCAGCGGATCCAGCGGGGTGGGGGGAGGCGAGTGAAGGGACCTTTGTCACCTGGAGGGGGGCGAGGGAATTCCAGGTGGGATTTGAGGGGGTTCCCCTCAGATTTGGGGTAATTTTCTGATGGATTTTGGGGCATCTACCTCAGATTTTGGGTCATTTTCCCTGAGTTTTGAATAATTTTCCCTGGATTACGGGGCATTTTTTCCAGGTTTTGGGGCACTTTCTCCCATTTCTTCAGCTGAGGACGAACCCCAAATCCTTTTCCAGAGATTCCCACTGTGGGCAGGAATGGAGCCAGATAAATAAACAAATAAATGTACAACTGCATCTGAACAATGTCACCTAGCACATGAGGAGTTGGCAAAAAAAAAAAAATTAAATTTATTGCATATTTATAAATTCATAATTAAAACGTGTTCTTATCTAGCACAAAAAGCAGGAAAAATCCTCAATTCCATTTTTTTTTTTCAGATCTTTAATTTCAATAAAAGATAAAAAAAGTAGGAAACGAATCTGGTATAAAACAGGGGAGGGAATTTGGGATCCAAAGGGACACGAAGGGCTGGGAAAAACTGGGAAAAAGGGGCTCCAAAAATTCGGGAATTTGGTACAAAACTTCATCTCCCAGCTCGGGAAAAATAGAAAAAATTCCCAGCTCCTGCAGGAGAGGGAAAATACAAAAACTTGGGATTTCCCCCCACTTTTCTTATTAAAAATCGTCTTTTCCACCAGGAAGAGCAAATCCAGAGGCTTGGGAAGGTCCAAAAATTTGGGATCAATCCAAGGAAAGGGGTGGGCAAAGCTCCCCAAATAAATCCTGGTATTGTTTGGGAAAAATGGAAGGAATTTCAGGATTTTGGGGCTTTTCCCATGGTTCTGCAATTCCTGCGTTTGGGAGGATTTTTCATGGAAAAAGTGGGAAAAACAACTGGAAAAAGCAACAGGAGCTGCTGGGATGAAGCAGCCTGAAAGGGAAGGGAAAATTCCCAAAAATTCACCAAAAATCCCAGATTTTGTTCAGGTTTTGGGATTTATCCCTTGGAAAAGCAAAGTTTGGGTGTAAATCCAGAGGAATTCTGGCATTCCAAAGCTTAATCCTGGAAAAATTACCCAAAAGTGGGAATTTGGAAAGAAAAAACGGGATTTAAGCAGGAATTATTCCCAGGGATTCCAATCCAAGTTTTCCCATGGATAAAATCCACAAACTTTGGGAACGAGGTGGAAAAAATGGGAATGATCCCCAAAAATTCCCTCCAGAACCAAACCTTTTCCCTGCTTTTCCCAAATCCAGATTTTCCCAACCCAAATCCACGGAGGCGCCTCCCTTTTCCCGAAAATCCAGCTCCAAAAAGCCCAAAATTCCCAAATTTCCCCATCCCAGCAGATGGAAAAGCGGGAAAATCCATCCTGGAATCTCAAAAAAGAGGGAAAGAAACTCCAAAAAATCCCAACTGTGCTTCCAAACTTTTCTATTCCCCCCGAATCCGGGGGGGGTTTGGGAGGAGCAGGACCCGGAGTTCCTTGGCTGCGTCCCCAGGAGAATCCTGGGATTCTTCTGATCCAAATCTGTGGAATTTCAGGATTTTTCTGGCATCAGAGGAGCTTCCTGTGCAGGATTTCCCAGGCCATCCTCTTCCGGAAGTAGGGCATGTGTTGCTTTGGGAATTTTGGGGAGGGAAATGGGAAAAAATGGGAATTTTGGTCAGGTTTGCTCGTCCAGGGGCAGATTCAGGCTTTTTTCCCCCATGGAAAATGATGGAAAAGGGGGAAATTTGGGGCTTTGGGGTTGTGGGAATGGGGGGGGGAAAAACTGGGTATTTCTGGGGATACAGGCAAAAAATGGAGGAATTCATCCCAGATTTGGCTGGGATTTTGGTGAGTTTGGGGTGTTCCTGGCCCTGGGGGTCTGAGGGAATCTGGGAGTGCTGGAGGAGGGAAGTGGGATATTCCTGGACGTTGGGAATTACCCAGGAATTCCTTGGGATTTTGGGGAGGAATGGGGGATTTGTCCCAGATTTTGGGGGGAATATTTGGGATTTTCCCTGGCACTGGGGCTTGGGAGCTTTTTCCAGGCACTTGGGACAGGGATTTGGGGACAATTCCATGGAGGTGGGGGGGGAGCTAGGAATGGGAAATAAGGTGGGGATTCCTTGGATGGGGTGAGGAATGCTGGGATTTCCCCCAAATCCCGCTGGAATTTTGGGGTTTTTCCTGGCCCTGGGGGTTTGTAGGATGGGAATTGTGGAATTAATTCCATGTGCAGCCCCTGGGGTACCTGGGTGAAGTTGATGGGCTTGTCCTTGGAGATGCACTCGGCGTAGCGGCAGGCGAACATCCCGCAGTCGCTGCCGTTCATCTGCTGCGGGATCTCCTGGGGAGAAAACAGGAATCAGCATTCCCAAATTCCCACATCCCCCCCTTCCCTCAGCCCCCAAACCCCTCAGGCCAGGAAAAACCCCAAAATCCCAGTGAAATCTGGGGGAAGGTCCCAGAATTCCAGAATTTTTTGCATTCCCACCTTGCCCAAATCCCACCCAAATCCTTCCCCTGTGGAAAATTTCCTCTCCCAAGGTTTGGGATTTGTTCTCTCCTTTTCTTCCCTGAGGGAAAAGGGGCCCAAAAAGGGCTGGGAATCCAAGGAAATGCTGAATTCTTCGGGAATTCTGGGCTGTCCAAACCTGGCTCTTCTTGCTCAGCAGGGCCCATCCGTTGGTGTCGAATTCCTTCCTTTTCTTATCCAAACTTTCCTGTTTCAGGTACTGCCTGTGGGAAAAGGAGCAGGAAAAGCTGGAATTCATGGGAAAATAGCAATTCTGAGGTTCTGCTCTGTCTGGCTGTTCCCAAAGGGATTCAGGGTTGGGATTCACAAATCAATCCCCCCCAAAAATCTAAAATTGGATCAGGAGAGGCCAAAATCCAATGGGGAGAAAACAGGGAGAGAATTCCAGGGAACAGAAGGAATTTTTCATGCCCTGGGAGGGAGAATGAACCTGAAAAAGGGAGCAAAAATTACCCTAATGGAGCCCCAAAAAAATGACCCTAAAGGGATCTAAGAATGACTCTAAAAGGGCCCAAAAATGGCCCCAAAAAAGCCCAAAAATGGTAAAGTTGGTGTTCCCAAGGCTGGGGAAGCAGGAGTGGGATTTTGCCAGGGAAGAGATTTCACTCACAGCAGGATCCTGCAGGCCTCACTGTTGATCCCTCCCATGGAATCGTAGTAGGTGATGGTTTTTTTCCTGAAATCCACGACCTGCACAGAGAAAAATTCCTTAAAATGGGGAAAAAAATCAGGAATGCTTTTCTTGCAAAAACAATGCAGTGTACTTCACACCACAGGAGGATTTCCCCCCGAAAATCCCCATTTCCTGCTGTGTTTTTAATCCCTGAATGTCTAAATGAGCCATTTTTATTATTATTATTATTATTACTATTATTACTATTATTCCTCCTACGGGTTTACAACAATTTTGCCCCATCTCTCAAGGAGCAGATCTAGGTGGTTTTCAGTGTTTTCCCTCCCTGTTCCCATGTCATTTTTGCTGGAAATTACTTCTTTTCCATGGAATTAATTAACAATTCAAGCAGGAATTAATAAATTAAGGAGGCTTTTGCTAAAGGAGCTGAAAATCCCTGCAGGATCCCAGGAGCCAGGGCAGGGGATGGGACAAAGGAAGGGGAAAAGTGAAATATCTGTGGCCTAAATCTCTTAAACAAGATCCTGTGGCACCGGGAGTTGGTGGGAACGGGGAAATCAGATCTTCCCAAGGGAATAAAGTCCCTAAAATGACCTCCAAGCTGAATTTAAGCACTAAAAACCCCACAAAAAGCTGCTCCTACCTTTGTATTTCCCTTTAAACTCAGATTTGAGACAAAACCACAATTTTTTCCCGTCAGCATCACCCAAAACCAACAAAATTTGGGCCCTAAATCCCAAACTGAAGATTTTTTGGGATAATTCAGGCACTCACAGCCAGGCACCAGTGCACTCCCAGGTGGATGGGCACCAGGAGCAGATCCACAGAGAAAATATCCACTTTTTTTGTCCATCTTTTCACAGCTTGGTACCCTGCAGTCTTCAATTTGGTGAAAAAAAAGGTGTTGAAGGCATGGACTGCAGGCAAATCCTTGTCCTTGCTCCTCTCCATCAGCAAATTCATGTAGAAATTTATAATCTGGGGGAAAAAATGGAAAACAGACAGGGTTTTTGATTTTTTTAGTAGACTTTTATTTATTTTATTATGGTGTTTGGATTTGTGGCCCTGTGTAAAGTTAGGGAATAAACCCCCAAAAAGGAGGATTTGCATTAAAACCTTCAAAAAACCCAGGGGAGTTGGCAGTAGCTCCATTGCAGTAAAACATTCCAGAGAAAACTCAAGGATTTTTAGGAATTTACCTTTATTTAGGTCTGTATTTATAATTTACTTCTTGTTTCCCCTGTTCACACCAATCCCATCCTCCCACTATCATTAATTCCCCACATAATTTCAATTATTTTTATTTTGCAGAGCTTCCCCCACAGATTTATCAGTCCAGGGTGGAATCCAACCCACAAACCGCCTCCCAACACCCAACCCAGCCATTTTCCCCTCCCAAGCTGCTGGAAACGGGTGGGAAATGGGAATTGCTGGGCTCTCACCTCGTCATTGAGCCAGTTGAGGTTGTTGAGGGTCTGGATGTCCTTCCTGGTGATGGTCAGGCGGAAAGCCTCGCTCAGCACCTCGTCCTGGTTCCCTCCTCGGAAAAGGCTCTTGATTTCCTTCTCCATTTCCTGGGGAAAGGGCAGGTGAAATTCCTGCTTTTCCCGACCCCAAACACCCAAGGGTTTAATGCCCAATTGTCCCTTAAGCCATGAATTCACCAGGATGAGGGTGCAGGGCTCCATCCCCGTGCCCAAACCCCAGGAGTTCCCTGAAGTGAATTCCCTGAACTGACCCCAAATCCCTAAATCCCAGGAATTCCCTGAACTGAACTGCCTGAACTGATCTACCTCAGACGAGGTAGAATTCCTGCTTTTTCTGCCCCAAATCCCCAAGGGTTTAACACCAAACCGATTCTTGAGCCATAAATTCATCAGGATGAGGGTGCAGGGCTCCATCCCCATGCCCAAACCCTACGAGTTCCCTGAAGTGAATTCCCTGAACTGACCCCAAACCCCTAAATCCCAGGAATTCCCTGAACTGATCTACCTCAGATGAGGTAGAATTCCCGCTTTTTCTGCCCCAAATCCCCAAGCGTTTAACACCAAACTGATTCTTGAGCCATGAATTCACCACGAGGAGGGCTCGGGGCCCCATCCCTGTGCTCAGAGCCCCTGCCTGCAGCCCCACCTCGGTGATCTCGGGGAAGTCGTCGTCGCCCTGGCCGGGGCGGGCGCGCTCCGGGCCCTCGGGCCCCACGGCCACCGGGATCTCCTTCTCCAGGGGCACCCGCAGGTGCAGATCCACCAGGTCCTGCACCGAGCGCTCCTGCTCCTGCAGCCGCTGCGAGGGACAGAGGGGTTGGGATTGATAAAACTGGGATAAACCTCCAGGAGTATGGAATTAAACCCTTCCAGAGCCACCCAGGTCTGTCCCCCAGTGCCACATCTGCGTTTCTTCCTGCTCCTGCAGCTGCTGCAGAGGGACAGAGCGGGGAAACGAGGGGTTGGGATCAATAAAATTGGGGAAAATCTCTGGGATTGTGGAATTAAACCCTTCCAGAGCCACCCAGGCCTGTCCTCAAGTGCCACATCTGCATTTTTTCCCCATTTCCCTGGATTCTGACTCCTTTTCCAAGCCCTGACCACCCTCCCAGTGACAAAATTTCCTGTAGTTTCCAATGTGGGACAATATTCCCTCTTTTCCTTGCTGTTTATCCCAGGATTGAGAAGAACAAAGGCCTAAAAAAAGTTGATTTTTCCTGTTTTCCAACTTTTTCCCCAATTGTCCCAGTCCAGGGTGTTTTTCTGTGTAATCCTCACCTGGCTCTGGAGCTGCAGGGCCAGAGCTTTCTGCTCCTCTATTTGCCTCCACCTCTCTCTGGCTCGGGAATCATAGACACTGGTCCTAAAAAAACCAAAATTTTCATGGACAAATTGATTTAAAAAAATCAGGATTTTGATTTTTCCACCCCAAAAATCCCAGGAAAAGCCAGCAGGGAATATTAACTCACAGCTCTTTGATCCATAGCTCGGCCTGGAAAAAGGGGAGGCTGGAAAGAGAAAGGAAGGTTGGAAGTGATCAAAAATACTGGAATTTCCCCAGAATTCCCTCATTTCCCAAATTCTCACCCTGTCCCACTTCATTGTCACCTCCCTGTGTCCCTAAAAATCCCCAAAATCCCCCCATTTCACACCCCTTACCTTGGAGCTGGAGTTCTGGAATCCTTGACCTTGAGCAAAATGACGGAATCTGACCCTAAAAACAGGAAAAATTCCTGGATTTCTGTCCCTCTTGATTCCTACCCCAAATATTTCCCAATCCTGAATAAAAATCCCAGATTGGCCAGAGAATTTCAATCCTTTTCCCAGGGTTTGAGGTTATTTACTATTTGGTTTCATTTTGTTTGGGATTTAGGGGATTTTTGGGGGTATTTTCTTTGGGACTTTCTTGGGGAGTTTTTTGGTTTTTTTTTTTTTTTTTTTTAGTTAATTTCAGATTTTTTTTTGTTTTATTTGTGGTCTTGTTTTATTTGAGATTTTGGTATTTTTGGGGGGTTTTGGGGGTTATTTTCCTGGAATTCTCAGGAATCTTTACCTTCACTCTGTGCCTCGGCTCCCGGCTCCTCCTCCCGCTGCTGTGGGGTTGCGGAATTCCGGGGCTGGAACCCCCCAGGAAACCCCGGAGAGGGGCCCAGGGGGGGATTTTGGGAATTCTGGGGTGGCTCTGGGGAATGTGGAACAGGAGCCGGAATTTTGTGAATTTCCAGTGCTTCGGGATCATCCCTGGGAGCCTCCTGGGGCAGGGAGGGGCCGGAACGGGAACAGCGGGAGCTGCAAAAAAATAAAAAAAAAAAAAAATCAAAACACCCAGTTAGGGAAATTCCTGGGAAAAGACTGGAAATTTGAGATCTGGGGAGAGGATTTAGGTTTTTTTTAGGGGTTAGGAAAGAGTTTTTGGAAAGGTTTGAGATTTGGGCAGGGTTCTTTGGGATTTTGGCAGGGTCTCTGGTGACTTTCAGGGATTTGGAGAGGGTTTTTTGGGATTCGAGCAGGGAGTTTGAGGTTCTTTGGGATCTGGGGCAGGTTTTCAGGGATTTTTTGGGATGCTCTTGACTCACGGGTGGAAGGGGAGCAGTGGGGAGGGTTTGCAGCTGGAGAATCTCTTCCCGGTCACCATCTGCAGCAGCTGCCGGTAAATCTCCCGCTCCTCCTCCCGCACCGTCTGCGGGGAAAGAGCACGGAAAACCTCCTCTCAAAACCCTGGAATTCACTGATCCCAGGGATTCCCCCCAAATTCGGGGATCTGGTGGAATCCCATGAAGGCAATGCTGAGAAAAACCTCCAAAAAATTGGGATTTAGGGCTGGAAAAACCCAGGAATTTGGTGTTTAACCCCAGATGTGCCCCCAGCTCTGCCTGGACACCCCAACCCCACAAATCCCCGGGATTTCTCAGGATTTCCATTCCCAGCTCTGCTGGAACACCCCAACCCCACAAACCCCCGGGATTTCCCAACCCCACAAACCCCTGGGATCCCCCGGGTTTCCCCGTCACCTCCTCGGCCGCGCTCAGGAAGCGCCGCGGGGCCTTCTTGGGGCTGCGGCGGCTCCAGGAGGGGCTCGGGGCCGGCTTCAGGGGGAAGGAGGCTCCATGGAGGGCGGATTTCCCCCCAAAAGTGCTGGGGTTCCCGCTGGAAGGAAGGAAAAACACCGCGGGTTTGTTGTAAATCCTGAAAATCGGTTTCAAATCCCGAATAAAATCACCAAAGGTCGCGTGGAAGAAGAAATGAAATGGCCCAAATTCCAAATAAAGCCCCAAAAATCCCACAAATAAAAAAAATAATCCCCAAACCCCCCAGTTAAATTCCCTGAATCCCCTCTGCTTCAAAATCCCAAAAAAAAGAGAAAAAAAAAATCAATCCCAAAATCCACGGCATCAAAGGCAGGCCATATGCCGTCAGTTGCAGGCACATGCAGCAAAACTTGCCACAACTGATCCCCGCTGAAGGCCAAAACAGAAAAGAAGGACTTACAAACACGCTGGAATGGAGATGCCATCAAAGGAATTGCAATTGGAGGAAAAAATCAAAATCTTGGAAATTTGCCAAAGTTTTGGATGACAAGAAAAAGGACCGGGATTCTATCAGGA
>JAWWEY010000388.1:0-12329 GCA_035582745.1 Loriotus luctuosus
GCTGATGGCAGATTGTAGTAGTCCGTGGGCACTGTAAAACCAGCCCGACTCGGTGCAGGTGCCAGCTTGGGTCTGGGAGGCATCCTGCGTATCGCGAAATTTCAGGAGCCAGCTGGCCGCTCCTGGCCACAGGTCCAGGAACGGCATCTCGGCCTTTTTCCCATCACACAAAACTCACCGGACCCGGTTCCTAATGGCACATTGTAGTTGTCTGTTGGCACTGTCAAACCAGCCCGAGTTGGCACTGGTGCAAGTTTGGGTCTTGGAGGCATCCTGCGTATTGCGGAATTTCAGGAGTCACCCGGCCACTCCTGGCCACTGGATCCTGAACAGCCGTCTCGGCCTTTTTAACTGCACACAAAACTCACTGGCCCCGGTTCCTGATGGTAGAGTGTAGGAGTCCGTGGTCACTCTCAAACCAGCCCGAGTTGGTACTGGTGCCAGCTTGGGTCAGGGAGGCATCCTGCGTATCGCGGAATTTCAGGAGCCAGAAGGCCACCACTGGCCACAGGACCCTTAACAGCCATCACAGCCCTTTTGCCTTCAAAAAAAACACACCGGCCCCGGCTCCTGATGGCAGTGTAGGAGTCCGTCGGCACTGTCAAACCAGCCCGAGTTTGCACTGGTGCAATTTTCATTCTGGGAGGCTTCCTGCGTATCGCGGAATTTCAGGAACCAGCTGGCCACTCCCAGACACAGGACTATGAACAGCCGTCTCGGCCATTTTCCTTGCAAAAAAAACTCACCGACCCCGGTTGGGAATCGCAGATTGTAGGAGTCCGTGGGCGCTGTAAATCCGGCCCGTCTTGATACTGGTGACTGCTTGGGTCTGGTAGGCATCCTGTGTATCGCGGAATTTCATGAGCCAGCCGGCCACTCCTGGCCACAGCACCGGGAACAGCATCTCGACCTTTTTCCCATGAAACAAAACACAGCGGCCCTGGTTCCTGATGGCATATTGTAGTTGTCCGTTGGCATTCTCAAACCAGCCCGAGTTGCCACTGGTGCAAGTTTGGGTCTGGGAGGAATCCTGCGTATCGCGGAATTTCAGGAGCCCGTCGGCCACTCGTGGCCACAGGACCCAGAACAGCATCTCGCCCTTTTTCCCATCAAACAAAACTTACCGGCCCCGGCTACTGATGGCAGATTGTCGTTGTCTGTGGGCACTGTAAACAAGCCCGAGTTAGCACTGGTGCCAGCTTGGGTCTGGGAGGCATCCTGCGTATCGTGGAATTCCAGGAGCCAGCTGGCCACTCCCGGCCTCAGGACCCTGAACAGCCATCGCAGGCCTTTTGCCTGCAAACAAAACCAACGAGCCCCGGCTCCTGATGGATGAGTGTAGGAGTCTGTGAGCACGGTCAAACCAGCCCGAGTGTGCACGGGGGCAAGTTTGGGCCTGGGAGGCATCCTGCGTATCGCGGAATTTCAGGAGCCACCCGGTCGCTCCTGTCCAGAGGATCCTGAACAGTCATCTCAGCCTTTTTCCCTGCAAAGATAACTCACCGACCCCGGTTGTTGATTACAGATTGTAGGAATCCGTGGGCACTGTTAAACCAACCTGACTTGGTACTGACGCCAGCTTGGGTCTGGGAGGCATCCTGCGTATCGCAGAATTTCAGGAGCCAGCCGGCCACTCCCAGACACAAGACCCTGAACAGCCATGTCGGCCCTTTTCCCTGCAAAAAAAACACACTGACCCCGGTTGGTGATAGCAGATTTCAGGAGTCCGTGGGCACTGTAAAACCAGCCCGACTTGGTACAGGTGCCCGCTTGGGTCTGGGAGGCATCCTGCGTATCGCGGAATTTCAGGAGCCAGCCGGCCACTCCTGGCCACAGGTCCGGGAACAGCATCACGGCCTTTTTCCCATCAAACAAAACTCACCGGCCCCGCTTCCTGATGGCAGATTGTAGTTGTCCGTTTGCACTGTCCAACCAGCCCGAGTTTGCACTGGTGCAAGTTTGTGTCTGGGAGGCATCCTGCGTATCGCGGAATTTCAGGAGCCCGTCGGTCACTCCTGGCCACAGGCCCCGGAACAGCATCTCGACCTTTTTCCCATCAAACAAAACTTACTGGCCCCGGCTCCTGATGGCGGATTGTAGTTGTCTGTGGGCACTGTAAACCATCTCGAGTTGGCACTGGCGCCAGCTTGGGTCTCGGAGGCATCCTGCGTATCGCGGAATTTCAGAAGCCACCCGGCCATTCCCCGCCACTGGACGTGGAACAGCCTCTCGGCCTGTTTCCCATCAAACAAAACCTACCGGTCGCGGTTCCTAATGGCAGATTGTAGTTGTCCTTTGGCACTGTCAAACCAGCCCGACTTGGTACTGGCGCCAGCTTGGGTCTGGGAGGTATCCTGCGTATCGTGGAATTTCAGGAGCCAGCCGGCCACTCCCGGCCACAGGACCCTGATCAGCCATCACAGCCCTTTTGCTTGCAAACACAACTCACCGGCCCCGGCTCCTGATGGCATTGTAGGAGTCCGTCGGCACTGTAAAACCAGCCCAAGGAAGCACTGGTGCAAGTTTCAATCTGGGAGGCTTCCTGCGTATCACGGAATTTCAGGAGCCGGCTGGCCACTCCCAGACACAGGACTATGAACAGCCGTCTCGGTCATTTTCCTTGCAAAAAAAACTCACCGACCGCGGTTGGGGATCGCAGATTGTAGGAGTCCGTGGGCGCTGTAAAACCGGCCCGTCTTGGTACTGTTGCCAGCTTGGGTCTGGGAGGCATCCTGCGTATCGCGGAATTTCAGGAACCAGCCGGCCACTCCTGGCCACAGGACCGGGAACAGCATCTCGGCCTTTTTCCCATCATACAAAACTCACCGGCCCCGGTTCCTGATGGCAGATTGTAGTTGTCTGTGGGCACTGTAAACAAGCCCGAGTTGGCACTGGTGCCAGCTTAGGTCTGGGCGGCATCCTGCGTATTGCGGAATTTCATTAGCCAGCCGGCCAGTCCCGGCCACAGGACCCTGAACAGTCATCTCAACCCTTTTCCCTTCAAAGAAATCTCACCGACACCGGTGGGTGATGGCAGATTGTAGTTGTCTGTAGGCACTGTCAAACCAGCCTGAGTTGGCACTGGTGCAAGTCTGGGTCTCCGAGGCATCCTGCGTATCGCGAAATTTCAGGAGCCAGCCGACCACTCCCGGGTCACATGACCCTGCACAGCCATCTCGGCCTTTCACAATACAAACAAAACTCGCCGGCCCCGGCTCATGATGTCACTGTGTAGGAGTCCATCGGCACTGTCAAACTAACCCGAGGAAGCACTGGTGCAAGTTTCAATCTGGGAGGCGTCCTGCGTATCGCGGAATTTCAGGAGCCAGTTGGCCACTCCTGGCCACAGGACCCGGAACAGCATCTCGGCCTTTTTCCCATCCAACAAAACTTACCGGACCCAACTCCTGATGGCAGATTGTAGTTGTCTATGTCACTGTAAACCAGCCTGAGTTAGCACTGGCGCCAGCTTGGGTCTGGGAGGCGTCTGCGTATCGCGGAATTTCAGGAGCCAGCCGGCCCCTCCCGCCCACAGGACCCTGAACAGTCATCTCAACTCTTTTCCCTGCAAATAAAACTCGCCTGCCCCGGTTGGTGATGGCAGATTGTACTTTTCTGTGGGCACTGTCAAACCAGCCCGAGTTGGAACTGGTGCAAGTTTGGGTCTGGGAAGCATCCTGCGAATCGCGGAATTTCAGGAGCCACCCGGTCGCTCCGGTCCAAAGGATCCTGAACTGTCAACTCAGCCCTTTTTCCTGCAAAGAAAACTCACCGACCCCGGTTGCTGATGGCAGATTTTAGGAGTCCGTGGTCACTGTCAAAACAGCCCGAGTTGGTACTGGCGCCAGCTTGGGTCAGGGAGGCATCCTGCGTATCGCGGAATTTCAGGAGCCACCGGGCCACTCCTGGTCACAGGACCCTGAACAGCCATCTCGCCCCTCTTCCTTGCAAACAAAAATCTCTGTAAACAAAACTCACTGGCCCCGGTTCTTGATGGCAGATTGCAGGAGTCCGTTGGCACTGTCAAACCAGCCTGAGTTTGCACTGGTGCCAGCACAGGTCTTGGAGGTATCCTGCCTATTGCAGAATTTCAGGAGCCAGAAGGCCACTCCTGACCACAGGACCCGGAACAGCACCTCGCCCTTTTTCCCATCAAACAAAACTCACCAGCCCCGGATCCTGATGGATGAGTGTAGGAGTCTGTTGGCACTGTCAAACCAGCCCGAGTTGGCACTGGTGCAAGTTTGTGTCTGGGAGGCATCCTGCGTATCGCGGAATTTCAGGAGCCACCGGGCCACTCCTGGCCACAGGACCCGGAACAGCATCTCGACCTTTTTCCCATCAAACAAAACATACCCGACCCGGCTCCTGATGGCTGATTGTAGTTGTCTATGACACTGTAAACCAGCCCGAGTTTGCACTGGCGCCTCCTGGGGTCTGGGAGGTGTCCTGCAGATCGCGGAATTTCAGGAGCCAGCCGGCCATTCCCGGACCGAGGAACCTGAACTGCCATCTCAGCCCTTTTCCCTGCAAACAAAACTCACCAGCCCCGGCTCCTGATGGATGAGTGTAGGAGTCTGTGGGCACGGTCAAACCAGCCCGAGTGTGCACTGGTGCAAGTTTGGGCCTGGGAGGCATCCTGCGTATCGCGGAATTTCAGGAGTCACCCGACCACTCCTGGCCACTGGATCCTGAACAGCCGTCTCGGTCATTTAAACTGCAAACAAAACTCACTGGCCCCGGTTCCTGATGGTAGAGTGTAGGAGTCCGTGGTCACTCTCAAACAAGCCCGAGGTGGTACTGGCGCCAGCTTGGGTCAGGGAGGCATCCTGCGTATCGCGGAATTTCAGGATCCTGCCGGTCACTCCCGGCCACAGGACCCTTAACAACCATCGCAGCTCTTTTGACTGCAAATCAAACTCACCGGCCCCGGCTCCTGATGGATTAGTGTCGGAGTCTGTGGGCCCTGTCAAACCAGCCCGAGTTGGTACTGGTGCAAGTTTTTGTCTGGAAGGCATCCTGCGTATCGCGGAATTTCAGGAGCCATCCGGCCACTCCCGGCCACAGGACCTGGAACAGCCATCTCGGCCCTTTTCCCATCAAACAAAACTTACCGGCCCCGGCTCCTGATGGCGGATTGTAGTTGTCTGTGGGCACTGTAAACCAGCCCGAGTTGGCACTGGCGCCAGCTTGGGTCTGGGAGGCATCCTGCGTATCGCGGAGTTTCTGGAGCCACCCGGCCACTCCCGGCTACAGGATCCTGAAGAGTAATCTCAGCCCTTTTCCCTGCAAACAAAACTCACCGACCCCGGTGGGTGATGGCAGATTGTAGGAGTCCGTCGGAACTGTCACACCAGCCCGAGTTTGCACTGGTGCCAGCTTGGGTCTGGGAGGTGTCCTGCGTATCGCGGAATTTCAGGAGCCAGCTGGCCACTCCCCGACACAGGACTTCTAACAGCCATCTCGGCTCTTTTCCCTGAAAACAAAACTCACCGACCCCGGTTGGTGATGGCAGATTGTAGGAGTCTGTGGGCACAGTCAAACCAGCCCGACTTGGTACTGGTGCCAGCTTGGGTCTGGGAGGCATCCTGCGTATCGCGGAATTTCAGGAGCCAGCCGGCCACTCCCGGCCACAGGACCCTTAACAGCCATCACAACCCTTTTGCCTGCAAACAAAACTCACCGGCCCCGGCTCCTGATGGCAGTGAAGGAGTTTGTCGGCACTGTAAAACTAGCCCGAGTTTGCACTGGTGCAAATTTCATTCTGGGAGGCTTCCTGCGTATTGCGGAATTTCAGGAGCCAGCTGGCCACTCCCGCCCACAGGACGATGAACAGCCGTCTCGGCCATTTTCCTTGCAAAAAAAACTCACCGACCCGGGTTTGTTATGGATGAGTGTAGGATCCTGTGGGCACTGTTAAACCAGCCCGAGTTGGCACTGGTGAAAGTTATGGTCTTGGAGGAATCCTGCGTATCGCGGAATTTCAGGAGCCAGCCGGCCACTCCTGGCCAGAGGACCCTGAACAGTCATCTCAGCCATTTTCCCTGGAAACAAAACTCACCGACCCCGGTTTGTGATGAATGAGTGTAGGAGCCTGTGGGCACGGTCAAACCAGCCCGAGTTGGCACTGGTGCAAGTTTGGGTCTTGGAGGCATCCTGCGTATCGCGGAATTTCAGGAGTCACCCGGCCACTCCTGGCCACTGGATCCTGAACAGCCGTCTCGGCCTTTTTAACTGCAAACAAAACTCACTGGCCCCGGTTCCTGATTGTAGAGTGTAGGAGTCCGTGGTCACTCTCAAACCAGCCCGAGTTGGTACTGGCGCCAGCTTGGGTCAGGGAGGCATCCTGCGTATCGCGGAATTTCAGGAGCCAGAAGGCCACTCCCGGCCACAGGACCCTTAACAGCCATCACAGCCCTTTTGCCTTCAAAAAAAACTCACCGGCCCCGGCTCCTCATGGCAGTGTAGGAGTCCGTCGGCACTGTCAAACCAGCCCGAGTTTGCACTGGTGCAAATTTCATTCTGGGAGGCTTCTTGCGTATTGCGGAATTTCAGGAGGCAGCTGGCGACTCCCAGACACCGGACTATGAACAGCCGTCTCGGCCATTTTCCTTGCAAAAAAAACTCACCGACCCCGCTTGGGAATCGCAGAATGTAGGGGTCCGTCGCCGCTGTAAAACCGGCCCGTCTTGGTACTGGCGCCAGCTTGGGTCTGGGAGGCATCCTGTGTATCGCGGAATTTCATGAGCCAGCCGGCCACTCCTGGCCACAGGACCCGGAACAGCATCTCGGCCTTTTTCCCATCAAACAAAACTTACCGGACCCAACTCCTGATGGCAGATTGTAGTTGTCTATGTCACTGTAAAGCAGCCCGAGTTTGCACTGGCGCCAGCTTGGGTCTGGGAGGCATCCTGCGTATCGCGGAATTTCAGGAGCCAGCCGGCCATTCCCGGACAGAGGATCCTGAACTGTCATCTCAGCCCTTTTCCCTGCAAACAAAACTCACCAGCCCCGGCTCCTGATGGATGAGTGTAGGAGTCTGTGGGCACGGTCAAACCAGCCCGAGTGTGCACTGGTGCAAGTTTGGGCCTGGGAGGCATCCTGCGTATCGCGGAATTTCAGGAGTCACCCGACCACTCCTGGCCACTGGATCCTGAACAGCCGTCTCGGTCATTTAAACTGCAAACAAAACTCACTGGCCCCGGTTCCTGATGGTAGAGTGTAGGAGTCCGTGGTCACTCTCAAACAAGCCCGAGGTGGTACTGGCGCCAGCTTGGGTCAGGGAGGCATCCTGCGTATCGCGGAATTTCAGGATCCTGCCGGTCACTCCCGGCCACAGGACCCTTAACAACCATCGCAGCTCTTTTGACTGCAAATCAAACTCACCGGCCCCGGCTCCTGATGGATTAGTGTCGGAGTCTGTGGGCCCTGTCAAACCAGCCCGAGTTGGTACTGGTGCAAGTTTTTGTCTGGAAGGCATCCTGCGTATCGCGGAATTTCAGGAGCCATCCGGCCACTCCCGGCCACAGGACCTGGAACAGCCATCTCGGCCCTTTTCCCATCAAACAAAACTTACCGGCCCCGGCTCCTGATGGCGGATTGTAGTTGTCTGTGGGCACTGTAAACCAGCCCGAGTTGGCACTGGCGCCAGCTTGGGTCTGGGAGGCATCCTGCGTATCGCGGAGTTTCTGGAGCCACCCGGCCACTCCCGGCTACAGGATCCTGAAGAGTAATCTCAGCCCTTTTCCCTGCAAACAAAACTCACCGACCCCGGTGGGTGATGGCAGATTGTAGGAGTCCGTCGGAACTGTCACACCAGCCCGAGTTTGCACTGGTGCCAGCTTGGGTCTGGGAGGTGTCCTGCGTATCGCGGAATTTCAGGAGCCAGCTGGCCACTCCCCGACACAGGACTTCTAACAGCCATCTCGGCTCTTTTCCCTGAAAACAAAACTCACCGACCCCGGTTGGTGATGGCAGATTGTAGGAGTCTGTGGGCACAGTCAAACCAGCCCGACTTGGTACTGGTGCCAGCTTGGGTCTGGGAGGCATCCTGCGTATCGCGGAATTTCAGGAGCCAGCCGGCCACTCCCGGCCACAGGACCCTGATCAGCCATCACAGCCCTTTGGCCTGCAAACAAAACTCACCGGCCCCTGCTCCTGATGGCAGTGTAGGAGTCCGTGGGCACTGTCAAACCAGCCCGAGGAAGCACTGGTGCAAGTTTCCATCTGGGAGGCTTCCGGCGTATCGCGGAATTTCGGGAGCCAGCCGGCCACTCCCGGGTCACAGGACCATGAACAGACATCTCGGCCTTTTACACTACAAACAAAACTCGCCGGCCCCGGCTCCTGATGGCAGATTGTAGTTGTCCGTGGGAACTGTCAAACAAGCCCGAGGTGGCACTGGTGCCAGCTTGGGTCTGGGAGGCATCCTGCGTTTGGCGGAATTTCAGGAGCCAGCCGGCGACTCCCGGACAAAGGACCCTGAACTGCCATCTCAGCCCTTTTCCCTGCAAACAAAACTCACCGGCCCTGACTCCTGATGGATGAGTGTAAGAGTCTGTGAGCACTGTCAAACCAGTCCGAGTTGGCACTGGTGCAAGTCTGGGTCATGGAGGCATCCAGCGTATCGCGGAATTTCAAGGGTCACCCAGCCACTCCTGGCCACTTGATCCTGAACAGCCATCTCAGCCCATTTCCCTGCAAAGAAAACTCACCGACCCCCGTAAGTGATGGCAGATTGCAGGAGTCTGTTGGCACTGTCAAACCAGTCCAACTTGGTACTGGCGCCAGCTTGGGTCTGGGAGGCATCCAGCGTATCGCGGAATTTAAAAAGCCAGCCGGCCACTCCCGGCCACAGGGCCCTGATCAGCATCTCGGCCCTTTTTACTGAAAACAATGCTCACCGGCCCCGGCTCCTAATGGCAGAGTTTAGGAGTCTGTCGGCACTGTCAAACCAGCCCGAAGAAGTACTTGTGCAAGTTTCAATCTGGGAGGCATCCAGCGTATTGCGGAATTTAAGGAGACAACCGGCCACTCCTTGCCACAGGACCGGGAACAGTATCTCGGCCTTTTCCCCATCAAACAAAACTTACCGGCCCCAACTCCTGATGGCAGATTGTAGTTGTCTGTGGGCTCTGTAAACCAGCCCGAGTTGGCATTGGTTCCAGTTTGGGTCTGGGAGGCATCCTGCGTATCGCGGAATTTCAGGAGCCAACCGGCCACTTCCGGCCACAAGACCCGAAGCAGCATCTCGGCCTTTTTCCCTGCAAACAAAACTCACTGACCCTGGTAGTGATTGCAGATTGAAGGAGTCTGTGAGCACTGTCAAACCAGCCCGAGTTGGCACTGGTGCAAGTTAGAGTCTGGGAGGCATCCTGCGTATCGCGGAATTTCAGGAGCCAGCCGGCCACTCCTGGCCACAGGACCCGGAACAGTATCTCGGCCTTTTTCCCATCAAACAAACTCACCGGCCCCGGTTCCTGATGGCAGATTGTAGTTGTCCTTTGGCACTGTCAAACCATCCCGATCTGGCACTGGCACCAGCTTGGGTCTGGGAGGCATCCTGCGTATCGCGGAATTTCAGGAGCCAGCCGGCCACTCTCGGCCTCAGGACCCGTACCAGCATCTCGGCCCTTTTTCCTGCAAACCAAACTTACCGGCCCCGGTTCCTGATGGCAGATTGTAGTTGTCCTTTGGCACTGTCAAAGCAGTCTGAGTTGGCACTGGTGCCAGCTTGGATCTGGGAGGCATCCTGCGTATCGCGTAATTTCAGGATCCAGCCGGCCACTCCCCGCCACAAGACCCGAAGCAGCATCTCGGTCTTTTTCCCTGCAAAAAAAACTCACCGACCCCGGTAGTGATTGCAGATTGAAGGAGTCTGTGAGCACTGTCAAACATGCTCTAGTTGGCACTGGTGCAAGTAAGAGTCTGGGAGGCATCCTGCGTATCGCAGAATTTCAGGAGCCAGCCGGCAACTCCCGGACAGAGGAACCTGAACAGCCATCTCAGCCCTTTTCCCTGCAAACAAACCTCACTGGCCCCGGTTCCTGATGGATGAGTGTAGGAGTCTGTGGGCATGGTCAAACCAGCCCGAGTTGGCACTGGTGCAAGTTTGGATCTGGGAGGCATCCTGCGTATCGCGGAATTTCAGGAACCACCCGGCCACTCCCGGACACAGGACCCTGAACAGCCATCTCGGCCCTTTTCCCTGCAAAAAAAACTCAACGACCCCGGTCGGTGATCACAGATTTTAGGAGTCCGTGGGCGCTGTAAAACCAGCCCGACTTGGTACTGGTGCCAGCTTGGGTCAGGGAGGCATCCTGCGTATCGCGGAATTTAGGGAGCCAGCCTGCCACTCCCGGACAAAGGACCCTGAATAGCCATCTCAGCCTTTTTAACTGCAAACAAATCTCACTGGCCCCGGTTCCTGATGGCAGAGTGTTGGAGTCCGTGGTCACTCTCAAACCAGCCCGAGTTGGTACTGGTGCCAGCTTGGGTCTGGGAGGCATCCTGCGTATCGCGGAATTTCAGGAACCAGTCGGCCACTCCCGGCCACAGGTCCCTGATCAGCCATCACAGCCCTTTGGCCTGCAAACCAAACTCACCGGCCCCGGCTCCTGATGGCAGTGTAGGAGTCCGTAAGCACTGTCAAACCAGCCCGAGGAAGCACTGGTGCAAGTTTCAATCTGGGAGGCTTCCGGCGTATCGCGGAATTTCAGGAGGCAGCTGGCCACTCCTGGTTACAGGATCGGGAACAGCCTCTCGGCCTTTTTCCCATCAAACAAAACTCACCGGCCCCGGTTCCTGATGGCAGATTGTAGTTGTCCGTTGGCACTGTCAAACCAGCCCTAGTTGGCACTGGTGCAAGTTTGGATCTGGGAGGCATCCTGCGTATCGTGGAATTTCAGAAACCACCCGGCCACTCCCGGCCACTGGACGTGAAACAGCATCTCGGCCTGTTTGCATCAAACAAAACCCACCGGTCGCAGTTCCTGACGGCAGATATGAGTTGTCCTTGGGCACTGTCAAACCAGTCTGAGTTGGCACTTGTGCCAGCTTAGATCTGGCAGGCATCCTGCATATCGCGTAATTTCAAGAGCCCGCCGGCCACTTGCGGCCACAGGACCCGAAGCAGCATCTCGGCCTTTTTCCCTGCAAACAAAACTCACCGACCCCGGCTGCTAATGGCAGAGTTTAGGACTCTGTCGGCACTGTCAAACCAGCCCGAAGAAGTACTGGCTCAAGTTTCAATCTGGGAGGCATCCTGCGTATCACGGAATTTCAGGAGCCTGCCGGCCACTCCTGACCACAGGACCCGGAACAGTATCTTGGCCTTTTTCCCACCAAACAAACTTACCGGCCCCGGCTCCTGATGGCAAATTGTAGTTGTCCGTTGGCACTGTGAAACCAGCCTGAGTGTGCACTGGTGCCAGCTTGGGTCTGGGAGGCATCCTGCGTATCGCGGAATTTCAGGAGCCAGCCGGCCACTCCTGGCCACAGGACCCGGAACAGTATCTTGGCCTTTTTCCCATTAAACAAACTCACCGGCCCCGGTTCCTGATGGTAGATTGTAGTTGACAGTTGGCACTGTCAAACCAGCCCGAGTGTGCACTGGTGCCAGCTTGGGTCTGGGAGGCATCATGCGTATCGCCGAATTTCAGGAGCCACCCGGCCACTCCCGGCCACAGGACCCTGAACAGTCATCTCAACCCTTTTCCCTGCAAAGAAAACTCACCGACCCCGGTGGGTGATGGCAGATTGTAGGAGTCCGTGGGCACTGTCAAACCAGCCCGAGTTGGCACTGTTGCAAGATTGGGTCTGGGAGGCATCCTGCATATCGCGGAATTTCAGGAACCACTCGGCCACTCCTGGCCACAGGACCCGGAACAGCATCTCAGCCTTTTTCCCATCAAACAAAACTTACCGGACCCAACTCCTGATGGCAGATTGTAGTTGTCTATGACACTGTAAACCAGCCCGAGTTTGCACTGGCGCCAGCTTGGGTCTGGGAGGCGTCCTGCGTATCGCGGAATTTCAGGAGCCACCCGGCCACTCCCAGACAGAGGAACGTGAACTGCCATCTCAGCCCTTTTCCCTGCAAACAAAACTCACCAGCTCCGGCTCCTGATGGATGAGTGTAGGAGTCCGTGGTAACTCGCAAACCAGCCAGAGTTGGCACTGGTGCCACCTTGGGTCTGGGCGGACTCCTGGGTATCGCGGAATTTCAGGAGCCAGTCGACCACTCCCGAACACAGGACCCTGATCAGCATCTCGGCCCTTTTTACTGCAAACAAAACTCACCGGCCCCGGTTCCTGATGGCAGATTGTAG
>JAWWEY010000389.1:0-12304 GCA_035582745.1 Loriotus luctuosus
CATGGATAAATTGATTTTGGGGGGGGGGGGGTTCAGCTGGTCCTGATCTGACCATGCATAAATTTGGTTTGTTTGGGTTTTTTTTGTGTTTCACCCCAGAGCAGCACCCTGAGTGTCAGGGGTGACCTTGTTCCTCGTGCTCCTGAAGTGTTTCATCCCCTCGTGCTTTTCCAGGGAGAGAAATTCTGCAGTTCCCACTGAGAATGAGTTCTGCCCACAGGCACAGCTCCCCCAAACCCTTCAGAGCCCGGCTGAACCCCCATTCTGGGCTGGAGCTGGGCGGGCAGGAGCTGCCAGCACGCTGCAGCAGTTCTGTTCTGGTTTGTTTTGTGTTCCCCAAAACCCCTGCAGGGCTGTGTCCCCTCTGCCCACCCAGCAGGGACACAGAGGGGACTCTGGGGGTCTCTCTGCTCTGACATGCTGGGCTTTGGGTTTTCCTGGCTCCTGGGCTTTAATTTATTTCGTTTATTAACTGCAGCTTCCCAAAAGCTCGGGGAAATTGACACCTGGGCTGAGAGGGGAAGCTGGCTCATCGTGCTCAAAGCACACGCAGAGACCTGAGAGCCCTTCTGGCCATAAATCCTCCAGCCTTTCATAAAAAACGGCGAGAGCTTAAAAAAAAAATTTAAAAAAACCCACCCCAAACCCCACAAAACCTGATACTACCATAAAAAAAAAGGGAAAGCTCGGAAGGCTGTGAGGCTGTGGCTGTGCCCCGGGGCTGATTGAATGCAGATCAGAGGGTTCGTGGCTGCAGGGCAGCTGTACCTGCGATGATGACCGAGTCGGTGCGAGCCGGGCCGAACTTCAGCGTCAGCTCGTGCTTGTGCTTGTGCACTGCCAGGTGGTCCTCGTTGGTGAACCTCTGCAGGAACCGCCACAGAACGGGAACAAAAACGGGAACAAAAACGGGAATAAACACGGGAATAAACACGGGAATAAACACGGGAATAAACACGGGAATGAACGTGTGGGGGGTTTTACTGCCTCGGCTGGGGCTGGGGGACAGGGGAGAGAAGGGACAGGGGGTGGGACAAGGGGACAGAAGGGACAGGGTGTGGGAGAACAGGACAGGCTGTGGGAGAAAGGACAGGGGTGTGGGAGCAGGGGACAGAAGGGACAGGGTGTGGGACAAGGGGACTGAAGGGACAAGGAGTGGGACAAGGGAACAGAAGGGGACAGGGCTGAGGGACAGGGGGACAGAAGGGACAAGGAGTGGGACCAGGGGACAGAAGGGGACAGGGCTGTGAGAGAAGGGGACAGAAGGGGACAGGGCTGTGGGACAAGGGGACAGGCCATGAGAGAAGGTGACAGGCTGTGGGAGCAGGGCTGTGGGACAAGGAGAGAGAAGGGGACAGGGCTGTGGGAGCAAGGACAGGGTAAGGGTTAGGGTTAGGTGCACGGAAATTCTGAATCCCCAAATCCCCACTCTCCTGCTGGCTGAGGAAGAGGGGAATTTGGTGCAATTTGGGCAACTTTTCCTGCGTGGGGTGAGGCAGAGCCGGCCCCTGCCTGCAGATTCAGCTGCTGATTGTGATGGAGCGAGGGAGGGGGAGCATCTCCCCCCCCCCAAACCCCAAACCCGGGGGGGGCCGCAGGATGGACCCCGTCCCTCGGGCTGGGAGAGGCACACAAAGGCGGCAGCGAGGCAGGGACGGGGTTAAAGCACAGCCCCATAAAGCTCAGGATGGATTGCGGCTCTCCTAATAGACTGCGACAAACGGCCGGGCTCTGCAGCGCCCCGGGCACCCCAACGCTGCAGCAGCAAAGCAGCAGCAGCAGCAGAGCAGCAGCAGCAGCAGAGCAGCAGCAGCAGCAAAGCAGCAGCAGCAGAGCAGCAGCAAAGCAGCAGCAAAGCAGCAGCAGCAGAGCAGCAGAGCAGCAGAGCAGCAGAGCAGCAGCAGCAGCAGCAGAGCAGCAAAGCAGCAGCAGCAGCAGCAAAGCAGCAGCAGCAGCAGCAGCAGCAGAGCAGCAGCAGCAGCAGCAGAGCAGCAGCAAAGCAGCAGCAGTGCAGCAGCAGAGCAGCAGAGCAGCAGCACCAGAGCAGCAGCAGCAAAGCATCAGAGCAGCAGCAGCAGCACATTCCTGCCCTTTCCCCTTCCCTCCCTCCCTCCCAGGCACCCCAGCCCGATCCCACCCAGCCCCACCTGCTCCGTGGGGCTGCTCCAGTGTGACACCCACGGGGGCCCTGCCACGGCTGTTTATGGCTCTGCCCTTGGAGCACAGAAACCTGAGTTTGGAGCTGAGCACGGGGGGACAATCCCTCGGTGCCAGGGGACACGCACACCTGGGGACAGCCACACCTGGGGACAGCCAAACCTGGGCACACCCACACCTGGGGGACACCCACACCTGGGGACACCCAGACCTGGGGACACCCAGACCTGGGGACAGGCACACCTGGGCACACCCACACCTGGGCACACCCCGACCCGGGCACACCCACACCTGGGCACACCCACACCCGGGCACACCCACACCTGGGGACAGCCACACCTGGGGCACACCCAGACCCAGGCACACCCCGACCCGGGCACACCCCGACCCGGGCACACCCAGACCCAGGCACACCCCGACCCGGGCACACCCCGACCCGGGCACACCCCGACCCGGCTCAAGGACACGGGGTCACACAGTGAGTGCCCCTCAGAGCTCCCCAGGCGCTCTGCTGCCCGCCCGTGATTTGGGCTCAGGTTCAGGGAAACCGGAGCCGGCGGGAGCAGAGCCCAGAGGGTTTTGTCAGGCACGGACTGAACCCCGCTCCGTAACCAAACCCTGAATAAACCCCAAATAAACCCCTCGGCAGCAGCTCGGCCAAACTCTGCCTGATCTGGGCGGTTTTCCCTCCCCGCTGCTCCCTCCAGCCTCCCACGAACCCTTTTTGTCCGAGGAGCTTTCACAGATCCCTGCGACCCCGAACGCTCAGAACAAAGGAGCGGCAGCGAGGGAATCCGGGAATTCGGGAGGGGCCCTGCAGGGAAAGGGACCCCCACCTTTTCCATGGTTTTGGCCCCAAAATCCCCGGGTTTTACGGAATTCGGCTGCCCGCGGTGGGACCCCGCTGGGACGGGGTGAACCGAGGGAAATAATCCCGGCTTTTGTGCGGGGCTGGGATGAATATTTGAATGTTGAGCAGGCGGGCGGCGTCGGAAATCTGAGCACCTGAGACGGGGGTGGGGGAAAATGAAAAAGAAGAAAATTCCCAATTCTCCCGCTCCGTTTTGCGCTAAATAAATGCGATTTTTAGGTCAGGGAGGGCAGAGCGGGAGGCGCAGAGCGGGGTCGCGTCTCCCCCACCAGCCCCCACGCCAGGTTTATTTTAATCTTCCATTTTCCTTCATTGCCGGATTTTTTTTTTCCCCTAATCTTTTTTTTTTTTTCCCCGGCACTTTGGGTGCGTCGGGCGCGCGTTACAGCTCTATTTAACATCTTTATGTGGGCTCACAGCTCGGGAGCTCTCTCCTTCCCTGCGCAGAAACGCTCACAGACACAATATATCTTCCTGCACACATTTCCAAACGCCGAAAGCCAGAGGCTGAGTCTGGCACTCGGGTTCTAAATCATGTCATTTTACACAGAGAGGGGAAGCAGAGGGGGAGAGCAGCGGGGGCAGAGCAGGGAAAAAAATGGAATGAGTTAAAGCCACAGCACCGGCTTTAATATTTAATCTCCTTCCATCAGCAGCTGACATCCAGCAGGGTTATTTCAGCTGCTATTTTGCGGGTGTCGGAATTAAAAAGAAGATGTTGGCTGTAAAGTCTTTGGGGCGAGGGACAGCGGCGGCGGCGTGAGCTGCCAGCCGGCCCTCGGGCTTTCCCAGGCTGGAGCTGCTCCCGCAGCCCCCAATTCGGCGTTTTCCGCACGGCAAACGGACGGAGCCGGGCCGGGCCGGGCCGGGCCGGGCCAACCCGCGGTGCCCCCGGGCTGTGACAGCTCCGGGATGGACGCGCTCGTTCCGAGCCGTTCCGAGCCGTTCCGAGCCGCTCCGAGCCGGCTGTAGCGCACACACAATGCTGCCAGCTGCCGCCACAGCCCCGGGCGGCCGGGAGGGGATTTCTGCCGCGCTTTACCGAGCGCGACACGAGCGACAAGGGCTCGCTTGGCTGCTCGGGGCTCTCCTGCTCATGGAGAGCCGCGGCTGGGCGGGGGGGCGGGCGAGCCAAGGAGGATGGGGGAGCCTGGGCAGGGTTCGACCGCGCCGGGCCCGCTCCGAGCCCGGCACCGACGGTACCGGCACCGACGGTACCGGGCCGGAATAACCGGGGGAACCCCGGGCTGGGCTGCGGCGGCACCGACGGTACCGGGCCGGAATCCCGGCGGAACCCCGGACCGGGCTGCGGCAGCACCGACGGACCCGGCTCGGGAGGGCCGGGGGGCTGCGGGGCCGCTCAGGGCGGAATTAACGGGATCAATGACCGAGCTGTCAGCACCGCGGGGAGGCTGAGCCCCGCTCCGAGCGTGACTCGGCACTGGAGCCACCCTGGCCACGGGGCTGGGCTGCCACGGTGACAGCGCTGGGGCCGCCACCGTGACAGGGCTGGGGCCACCCTGGTGACAGCACCGGGGCCATCCTGGTCACAGGGCTGGAGTCACCGCGGTGACAGCGCTGGAGCCGCCACCGTGACAGGGCTGGGGCTGCCGTGGTGACAGCGCTGGGGCCGCCCTGGTGACAACACTGGAGCCACCGTGGTCACAGGGCTGGGGCTGCCACGGTGACAGCGCCGGGGTCACCGTGCCCGCGGGGACAGCGCCCTGAGCCACCTGAGCACGCAGGGGACACGCGGCAGCAGCAGCGGGAGGCCGCACTGCGGTGCGGGAGGGAAGCGCTGCAGGGCGGGCACGAACCGAGCTCAAAGTCACCGCCTGCAAACGCTGCCGCCCCTCGGGTCTGGGTTCGCAGAGACGCTCCCAGCTCATTTCCATTCCCTGCTCGGCAGGAGCAGCGTGACCGGGGAGGGGTCGGGGTGACCCCGCGGGCAGGGGGACCCCGAGGCTGTCCCGGGTGAGCAGTGCCCGGTAATTCCCTCCTCCCCGGACGCGCGGATTCATTAATTAATTCGCTAATGCGCCCCAAGCGCCCCGGTCCGCGGTGATTCACGGCCGAAGGGCCGGGGGGAGCACGGCAATGCCCGGGCCCCGTTACAATGGAGGGAAGGAGCACGGCGATCCCCGAGCCCCGTTACACCGGAGGGAAGGAGCACAGCGATCCCCGAGCCCCGTTACAATGGAGGGAAGGAGCACGGCGATCCCCGAGCCCCGTCCCACCGGAGGGAAGGAGGTGTCGGTGCGGGGGCAGCGCCGCACACACGGCCCTGCAGCTGCCCCCAGCCAAAGCCGCAGCGAGATTTAAACCCTGAAATGGCGTTTTTGGCTCTGGCGGCTCCAGGGACGCTGCTGCGTCTCTGCCTTTCCCTTTAAAATGCTGCTCCCTCCTGCCCGTGATTGATTCCGGGTCCTTCCTTGTGTGGAAAAAAAAAATAAAAGGAGGAATAACAATAATAACCAAGCTCTGGGCAGCGCTGGGTGAGGAATCCCCGGCCCAGCAGCCCCACGGAGCATCGTGCAAAGCACCACAACTGAGATATTTTTTCCCTTTTTCCCTTGGTTGCTCAGATAATTTGTTTTCGG
The DNA here is from genome assembly GCA_035582745.1 of Loriotus luctuosus. Taxonomy (NCBI): domain Eukaryota; kingdom Metazoa; phylum Chordata; class Aves; order Passeriformes; family Thraupidae; genus Loriotus; species Loriotus luctuosus. The sequence goes on from JAWWEY010000389.1 coordinate 5,629, forward strand.
TAGGTTACTCCCCAAAGTTCCCCGCGATTTCACACAAAGAGCCAAGCGGGCTCTGGAGCCCACCCCATCCCACCGCGATCCTCCTTGGCCAGAAGGGCAGAGCGTTTAACCGGGAGTAGGTAAATAATTTCATTTACATTTCTATGGCTTCGCTCATCCCAAAGGGCTTCTCCGGCACAGCCCCCTCCTGGATGCAGGTGTTCGGGCAGGGGGAGGAAGCATCTGGCTCCGTACGTGAGGAGCCAAGGACGTCCGGGGCGAAATCCTCGCCAGCTCCGCATTCCGCGCCCTTTTTCATTTCCATTTTCCCCTTGAATCCCGGTGGGATCCCCCCGGGCAGAGCCGGGCGCGGCGAGCGGAGCCGGGACGGGAGCGCCGGGCGATCCCGAGGGACCCCTCACCCCCAAACCCAGGGCAGCCCCCGAGCTGCGGGCTTTGGCAAGGAGCACACGGACGGGTTGGGCTGTGGAGCACCTGGGCAGGAGCAGCGCCGCGGTTTGCACAGCTGGGCACAGCTGGACACACCTGGGCACAGCTGGCGCCACGGAGCGGATCCCCAAAACCTCGCGGGACGGGGTTTTTAAACCCCCGAAAACCCGGGGATGGGGATTTGTACCCCCGAAAACCCGGGGATGGGTTTTTAAACCCCCGAAAACCCGGGGATGGGTTTTTAAACCCCCGAAAACCCGGGGATGGGGTTTTTGTACCCCCAAACCCTGTGGGATGGGGTTTTTGTACCCCCGAAAACCCGGGGATGGGTTTTTAAACCCCCGAAAACCCGGGGATGGGGTTTTTGTACCCCCAAACCCCACCGGATGGGTCTGGGCACGCCGCGATGCCCGAGCCCGGCGGGGCGCTCTGACACCCATCCCGCTTTCCTGTCCGCCCGAGCGCGGTGATTAACGGATTAACAGCCGGCTGTTAATTACGGCTGCCCGGGAGCCAGGGGAGCGGCCCCGCGGGGTGAGCCGGGCTGGAGCCGGCCCCGCGTCCCCCGGGACCCGCTCGGGTGCGAATCACGGGGCAGCGCCGCTCACCGGCAGCCGCGGCCGCTCCGGTGACCCTGGGCGGGCCGCGGATCCCCGGCGGGCCGCGGAGGCGGCGAGGGAGGCTCCGGGTGACCCTGGGCGGGCCGCGGATCCCCGGCAGAGCCCGGAGAGCCCCGCAGGCGGCGAGGGAGGCTCCGGTGACCCTGGGCGAGCCGCGGATCCCCGGCAGAGCCCCGGAGAGCCCCGGCAGAGCCCCGGAGGCGGCGAGGGAGGCTCCGTCTGCCGCGATCCCGGCGGCTGCGGGGCCCGCAACGAACCAGACGGGGAACAAAGGCGGCCACGGCCCTTCCCAAGGCAGCCACAGCCCCTTCCTCACGGCAATCGCGGCCCTTCCCCAAATGCAGCCACGGCCCTTCCCAAATGTCAGCTCCAGGACCCCAAAACAAACCCTAAGCCAAACAAATCCCAACCCAAACATTGGCTCCAGACCCTAAAACAAATCCTAACCCAAACGTCGGCTCCACAACCCTAAAGGAAACCCTAACCCAAATGCCATGGCCCAAAAACAAACCCTAACCCAAACAAACCCTAACCCAAACAAACCCTAACCCAAACAAACCCTACCCAAATGTGGGCTCCAGGACCCCAAAGCAAACCCTACCCAAACAAATCGTAACCCAAACGTCGGCTCCAGACCCTAAAACAAACCCTAACCCAAACAAACCCTAACCCAAACAAACCCTAACCCAAATGTGGGCTCCAGGACCCCAAAGCAGCCCCCAGCCCAAGGTGGCTCCGAGGCCCGGCCGTGCCCATGCCAGGCTGGCAGCACCCCCGTGACTCAGCCTTGACCTTGGCAGGATGCCCCGGCCCCATTCAGCTTTTTAAGGCCCTGCGATGGTGATTTCCTTCAATTCAGAGCAATATTGGGAATGTGCCCACCCATTCACGGAGCGCAGCCTCTGCTGATGGCTTTATCGCCTGGAAAAGGGGTTTTTGTGTGGATTTATCTCCTGGGGAAGCTGCGGCAGCGGCAGCAGCTGCCTGGGAAGGGCAGCGGGTCAAACACAAAGAGAACTGGAGCCACTCAGAGCTTTGGGGTTTGTCCCCTGTAACGGCGCCGTGGAGGGAAAAGCTGCAGGGCCCCCACGGATCCCGGGTTAAAAACAACCCAAAAACGGGGACAGGGAATTCCTGAGGGACCCCACGGATCCCGGGTTAAAAACAACCCAAAAACGGGGACAGGGAATTCCTGAGGGACCCCACGGATCCAGGGGTGCCTGGGTTAAAAACAACCCAAAAACGGGGAGAGGGAATTCCTGAGGGACCCCACGGATCCCGGGTTAAAAACAACCCAAAAACGGGGACAGGGAATTCCTGAGGCTGGGAGAGGCACAAAATGGGGCAAGCTGAGACCTGGGGATGCTTTGGGAAGGAGCTGCAGGAATCCCTGGGTGCCCCAGGGGAGCCGAGGGTGTCCCAGGCCAGGCTGGGCCAGTGCAATCCTGACCCTGCAGCCCTCCTGGAGCCCCCAGAGCTTCCCCAGAGCTCCATTTTCCACCCTGCACATCCCCTCATCTTCCCCATCCATTCCCCAGGTGCCAAAGCACCTGAAATTTTCCATCCACGCCACCCTGCATTCCTATATAAAAAAATCACTTTTGTGCCTCTATTCCTGTATAAAACCTCACTATTGTGCCTCCATTCCTGTATAAAACCTCTTTTTTGTGCCTCCATTCCTGTATAAAACCTCACTGTTGTGCCTCCATTCCTGTATAAAAACTCATTTTTGTGCCTCCATTCCTGTATAAAACCTCACTGTTGTGCCTCAATTTCTGTATAAAACCTCTTTTTTGTGCCTCAATTCCTGTATAAAACCTCTTTTTTGTGCCTCCATTCCTGTATAAAACCTCATTTCTGCGCCTTTTCCTGGAGATCCTGGCCATCGTGCAGCTCCCTTCCCTCCGTCCCTGCCCCTGCTCCCCCATCCCGCCGCATTCCCGGCTCCTGCCCGCCGGAGCCGCCAGCACTGCGGTAATTAAAGCTTTTACAGAGGAGAGCAGCAGCCCCAGCAGCAGCAGCAGCAGCAGCAGAATCCCCGCGCTCGCCTCTGTGCCTCTCGGAAGAGCCACCTGTTTTATCGGCGCGGGGATTTACGGCCGCGTTACCGCGGCGCTGCCGCTCCCGCCCTGATGAGGCTCTCCGTGACCTCTCCTCCCGCAGATTTACGGTTTCTGCCGGCACATCCCGTGCCCGGCTCCATCCCGCAGCTCCCGCATCTCTCTTTCTTCCCCCACAACCACCCGCAGTCTGTTTGCAGGAGGCGCTGGCTTTTCCCAGCCCGGGCTCGGGTTCTCCTCGCCTTTCCCCATTTCCCCAGCAGGGACTGGCACTGGGAGGCTGAGCCCAGACAGGACCAGGCTCGGGGAGCGAACACTGACCCGATCCCCACACCGTTCCCACAAACGCCGAGCCTGCCGGCTGCACTTGGCTCCCACATCACGTCCCGGCCGCCCCAAACCCTCCCAGTGCAGCCCCCGAGCGCACACAGCCCTGAAAACCTTTCCAGCAGCTTCCCCCGCAGCCGCGGCGAGGAGCTGCTGGCGCAGCCATGTGGAAACACAAAGCCAAGGTCACCAGAACCATCCTGGAGGAGGCTGAGCCGCTCCTCCTGCCCCCGCTCGGGCTGCAGGCAGCGAAACCTCGCGGGGAGCGCCGGAATTCTGCTCTGCAGCTCTGCGGATGGAGCTCGCACAGCCAGGCTGGGCTGGGAGCAGGGGACAGGAACTGCAGGGGCGATGCAGGGCACGGAGAGCTCAGGGCCGGGCCCCGGGCACTGCAGGGCACCGGGAAAGGCTCAGAGCTGAGTCCTGGGCACCGCAGGGCAGGGAGAGCTCAGGGCCGGGCCCCGGGCAAAGGCTCATTCCCGAATTCCCGGGCACCGCGGGGCACCGGGAAGGGCTCAGAGCTGAGCCCCGGGCACTGCAGGGCACCGGGAATGGCTCATTCCCCAATTCCCGGCATTGCAGGGCACCGGGAATGGCTCATTCCCGAATTCCCGGCACCGCAGGGCACCGGGAGCCGCACAACAAAAGGGACGGGGAGGGAAAAGCGCTCACGGAGCCGCCGCAGCAGCGCCTCCCTGCACCCCCGCCCGGCTGGGGCTCCATTCTCCAAACGAGGGGGTCGAGACAGGGCTCTGCCCCTCCTCTGCAGCCAAAGGGGGGAGGCTCTGAGCTCCTGGCGATCGTCCCGGCGACCACCGAGCCCTCCCTGCCCGCAGACACTCCCGTTTGCAGACACCCCCGGGATAAACACCCCAAACACCCCCGGGATAAACACCCCAAACACCCCCAACCCTCGCAGACACCCCCCTTCACAAACACCCCAAACCCTCCGGCCCCCCCCGCCTCGCAGCTCCTCGTGCGCTGCCGCAAACCCCCCCAGCCCAGCCCAGCCCAGCTCCTCTCGCACAAATCTTTATTGTCTGCATCTCTATTCCCTGCGGGAATTTTAGGACTTTACTGTTTTTATTGTTTTAATCCGGCATATAAAATTAAAAAAAAACAACAAATCGCTTGAGCAGAGCAGCTGGGCCGAGCGCGGGCAGGTGTTGGAGCGGCGCTGGGGCTCGCAGGTTTGGGGAGGATCGGGGGCGGGATGAGCCCGAGCCGCGCTCAGCCTCTCCCAGCCCGAGCTTTGTGCCGCGCACCGAGAGCCAAACCCGGCCCGGAGCCGGGGCAGCGCCGGCCCCGCTCCCCCGGGACCCGCGGGGCGCTGGAGCCCGGCCCGGGCTCCGGGAAAAACCCCAAATGTGGATTTGGTTCCTCTGCTGAGCCCCTGAATCCCCGGCCCTTTGTGCGGGAGGATGCAGAGCCAGCCCCGAGCGCCCGCCCCGCTCCTGCCCCGGGCTTCAGCCCCTTTGTGGGCCCTGGACTCCCTTTGTGGACCCCGAACCCCCTTTACTGACCCCGAAAACCCTTTGTGGACCCCGAACAGTATTCCCAGCGCTCCCAGTGCTCCCAGTGCTCCCAGTATTTCCAGTGCTCCCGGTGCTCCCGGTGCTCCCAGTGCCCCCCCAGTGCCCCCAGTATTCCCAGTATTCCCAGTATCCCCAGTGCCCCCTGCGCTCCCAGCGCTGCCGGAGCCGCAGGGATCCCGCGCTGCCGCAGAGGGGCGGAGCGGCTCCGCAGCCAACAAAGCATCCTTGGGGAGAAAAAGGGCGGATTTGGGGCTGGCAGCGAGCGGGGAGCGGCTCGGGAGCCCCGCGCGATTATTGGGGTGTTTCAATCAAAGCCGCCGGTGCCTCCCGCAGCCCGCGGAACCAGCACGGGGAAGGGACCGAGCCGCCTCCTCCTCCCGACCGCGCTTTTAAACCGCGCACTGACAGCTTGGCTGGGCTTTAGACAAGGAGTTTACAGAAAATCCTGCCAGCTCAGGCGGGTTTTTGAGGGCTGGATAAATCCTTTGCCCCCCAGCGCCATCCCCGCCGCGGGGCTGATGCCGGGATATCCGCGATGCCGGTAACGAGCTCTTTGTCAGAGCCCTGCTCCCAGGAATAAGTGATTTGTTCGCACAGTAAAATAAAAAGGATTTACAGCTGTCTCGGAGCAGCAGGCAGGGAGCGAGCCAGGCTTCAAAACCAAACAGCCTTGACTCCAAAATGCCGGGTTTAACACCGGGAAATATCGCACTGCCAGGAAAACACCCAGAGCGCGGCGAGGGGGAGGAAACGCTCCGAGGGAGGGTTTGGCAGCTCCGGCGGCACTGAGAGCCTCCGTGCCCGGCCAGGCAGCCCCAGCCCCATGCCCGAGGGGTTTAGGGACAGACAGCACGCAGCATCTGCAGTTCCCGAGAGAAACCCAAGAAACCCAGCCCAGGCTCGGGCTTCAGCTTTGCTTCAGAGCCGCTTACTGCTCCCCCTGAGCCCAGGAGCACCAGAAACCCCGAGCCTGGCACAGCCCTGGCCTGGCTCAGCCTGGCACAGCCCTGGCCTGGTTCAGCCCTGGCCTGGCTCAGCCCTGGCCTGGCTCAGGCCTGGCCTGGTTCAGTCTGGCTCAGCCCTGGCCTGGCACAGCCCTGGCCTGGTTCAGCCTGGCTCAGCCTGGCTCAGCCCGGGCCTGCTTCAGCCTGGCACAGCCCTGGCCTGGCACAGCCGTAGCCTGGCTCAGCCCTGGCCTGGTTCAGCCCTAGCCTGGCTCAGCGTGGCACAGCCCTGGCCTGGCACAGCCCTAGCCTGGCTCAGCCTGGCACAGCCCTGGCCTGGCACAGCCCTGGCCTGGCACAGCCCTGGCTCAGCCCAAGCCGCCCCGGAGCCGTGCAGCCTCGGAAAGGCAGCGGGCAGAGCCTGGCAGGGCTGTGCAGCTGCAATCCCTCCCTGCAAGGACACCGCGGCACAGCGAGCTTCCCAACCATCCCGGCTCATCCCGGCTCATCCCGGCTCCTTCCCAACCATCCCAGCTCCTTCCCAACCCTCCCGGCTCCTTCCCAACCCTCCCGGCTCATCCCGGCTCATCCCGGCTCCTTCCCAACCCATCCCGGCTCCTTCCCAACCCATCCCGGCTCATCCCGGCTCCTTCCCAACCCTCCCGGCTCCTTCCCAACCATCCCGGCTCCTTCCCAACCCTCCCGGCTCCTTCCCAACCCATCCCGGCTCCTTCCCAACCCATCCCGGCTCATCCCGGCTC
>JAWWEY010000390.1:0-12258 GCA_035582745.1 Loriotus luctuosus
AGGCTTTGTTAAACACACCCAGGGATGGGGACTGCACCACCTCCCTGGGCAGCCATTCCAGAACTTTATCACCCTTTTTGTAAAAACCTTTTTCCTAATATCCATCCTATATTTTCCTTGGTGCAGCTTGGGACTGTGTCCTCTGGTTCTGTCAGTGCTGCTGGAGAAAGAGACCAACCCACCTGACCACAACCAACTTTCAGGGAGTTGTAGAGAGCGATAAGGTCACCTCTGAGTCTCCTTTTCTCGAGGCTGAGCATCCCCAGCTCCCTCAGTCGTTCCTCACAGGGTTTGTGTTCCCAGCCCCTCAGCAGCTTTGTTGCCCTTGTGTGACATGCTCAAGCATCTCAAGGTCCTTCCCAAACTGAGGGGCCAGAGCTGGACACAGCACTCGAGGTGAGGTCTCACCAGTGCCAGGTACTGGGGCAGAATGAGCTCCCTGCTCCTGCTGGCCACACCATTCCTGATCCAGGCCAGGAGCCCTTGGCCTCCTTGGCCTCCTGGGCACACTGCTGGTCACGTTCAGCCAGCTGTCACCAGCACACCCAGGTCCCTTTCTGCCTGGGCCCTGCCCAGCCACACCGTGCCCAGACTGTAGTGCTGCAGAGTGTTATTGTGGCCAAAATGCAGGACTAGGCACTTGGATTTATTAAACTTCATTCTGTTAGACTCAGCCCATGCATCCAACCATTCCAGGTCCCTCTGCAGAGCCCTCCTACCTTCCAACAGATCAACACACGATCCCAGCTTAGTGTTATCTGCGAACTTACTGATGAAAGACTCAATCCCTTCATCCATGTCATCAATAAAGATATTGAACAGAGCTGGCCCCAGCACAGAGCCCTGAGGGACACCACTGGTGACTGGATGCCAGCTGGATGCAGCACCATTCACCACCACTCTGGGCCCGGCCATGCAGGCAGTTCTGAACCCAGCAAAGAGTGTTTTTGTATTAGTTCTGTAACCCACCCAGTTTCACCAGTTTGCTTATGATTACTATCATTGCAAAGCTATTAATGGAAACTCAAGTAATATAATAAGGGAAATTAGATTTAAATATAACACAGCCCAGGTTGGAAGGAACATCAGAAGATCATCTGATCCAGCCTTATTTGGATTTAATTTCTCTATCAGGCTTATCATCGTTTATTATACAGAACTGTTACATTGTTGATTAAAAACATGGTACAAGTAGCATTGCATCACTTTAACAAGAACATCTTCAGCAGATAGATTTCCATTTTTCTTTTTTTTCCCCTAAATATTTTCATTTTCAATTCAGAAATTTTAACTTTTAAATACCTTTTTACAATGCTGTCACTGTGAGCATGTGTTTGCTGCTTTTTTTTTTAACAGAAAGCAATGCTATACCAAAATTGTTGCCTACAGAAAATGCTAAGATGGACAATGGAGCAAATGCTATCATGCCCCAAATGAATTTGGAAGATTTGAGTAATATTAAACAACTGGAAGCTTTGTTTAGAGCACAGACATTAATGGCTTTATTTTCTGGTCATGGATCTTCTTTTCATCAGCAGCACTGTTTGATGGCATATGCCTGTGTCATCCGTATCTGGCAGGTGAGATTATATGAGATTATATGTCGTATTGTGTTATAATAATGTAGTTAGTATATTTCACATTTCCTCGTGTAATTATGGTAGCAGCTATTCATTTGATGTTTAACTTTGCCCTTAGAGTTTTCTGTTGTATGGTGCAGTTAGTGTATTTTCTCAGGTTTAAGGATTAAACAAGAAAATTGTTTCTCTCAGGAAAATGGAGAGGAGACACTAAGGGTAAAAGGAGTGGGCCATTGTTTCTCAGGAGTCCATTCATATGTCTTGTGCAATACGTTCTCAAATGTTGTATTTTTAATTTGTTAAGGAATCTCAGTAGTGGCAGAATACATACTGAAGACATTTCTGTCAGTTCTGAAGGTGGACCTTCATGAAATTGAATCAAAAGGACTGTCATTTGACTGAAAAGAATTGTGGAAGCTGGCAGTGTTCCCTGATTGATTTCTCTAATTACTTTTTCATAGTTAGAGCATTTCAAATCAATCAAATATACTTAACTTCTCACAGACATGCCCGATTGAAATGCTATTCAGAATCACAGCAATGATCATAGGAAAACAATTATATGTTAAGTAAAGTAAATATTTAAAGGGACTAAATATGTACTTGATGATAGTAATGCAACAAATCATTATAGGAACAGTCTCAGTTGGGACCTACCAAGTAGATTGGTAAGCTATGGCTTGTGTATAATTTTACTCCAATTAGAAGTGAAAGCCTGCAACTTGTTACCACTTATTTGTGGTAATTAGGAGCAAGAATTTAAAATGAAATAAAAATCAGTTTAACATGTGATGTGAGACAGGAATTTGCAAAGTGAAAATGGAATATTGATGTTTTCAAATTTACACAAGCATAACTTTTAATATCCAGCACTTGACTGTGCATCTTACTAGGGGAAAAAACTACCTGAAGAGAGTACAACTGTTTGAATAAGCTATTAAAACTAAAACTTAGAGTTGATGCTGCCATCAGTGCCAGTTGTAAGATAATGATAGAAATTCTAAGAATCATATTTACAGCTGAACAGTATTATGAGAAAAGAAATAACCATTTGGTATTAAGAGAATTACAGTACTTCAGGATACCTTGTTTTGGCTTTACAAAGTAAAGCAGACATCTGCTTGAAAGCAGGCTCTTTACTGTTAGGGCTCCATAAATAAGTCAGTAGAAGGTCTTAAAATACTTTCTGAAAAAATCAGCTGCCTCTGACTTTTTAAAGATGTGTCACCTTTAATTTGAAATTTTATTTTGTTTCGAGTATCCAGCATTATTTTTTGCTTCGTATTTTGTATTCTACTCTTGATTCCTCCAGCAAAAGAAATTAATCTTAAATTAATGTGGCTTTTGGTTTTGTTTTTTGTTGTTGTTTGTTTGGTTTTTTGTTGGGTTGGTTTTGTTTGTTGTTGGGGTTTTTTTGTTTCTTTTTAATTTTAGGTAAAATAAGAATCTCTGCTCCTGCTTGTACAGAGAAAGTTTTGATTAATTCTTTTGTATGCTTAAATATTTAGAATTTTTTTTAATATAATGTTCAGTAGTAGCACTGTAAAAGACTGGCCCAGGAAGAGTACAGAGTGACTCTGCTGTCTTGCAGATTACTTCCTTATAAAATTCATCCCTTGTAGAAAATGAAGCTAGTTAGACTAATGGTTTGGAAAAAAAAAGAATTGCATTTTCAACTGTATAAGTTAAAAAAAGGTAGTGTAGTATTTATCCCAGAGATGATCTTGTCTTTTGACAGTTCTACTGCTTAATTGCATTGCCGTGCTTGTACAGAAAATTCAAGCATCTGGGAGTCTCTGAAATTGTTATTTTGCTGAAGAAAACTATTATGTGAGCAGACTGTGATATGTGACAATTGTTAATAGCTGTAGATACTGACTTGCAGTGGATAATAACTATTACTGGAAAGTGAGATTGTTATTGTTATTAATATTGCAAATTGAAATTAATTTAATGTAATTATTTGATAATCTAGGTGTCATTGTCATCATCAGGGATTATTACAAAAGCATTCTCAAAGACTTCACAACCTACAAGTCATCAGAAAGTGCAGTCAAAAACTCCTAAAAAAGACAAGGACAAAAAGAAAGATAAACAAGTAAGACCCACTTTTATGTGGAATTAAAACAACCCTCTCTTTCTTAGAGATGTTTCCCTGGGCTCATTTGGTGAATAGTTCAGATGTTTTACTGTACAGACTCTCATAACCTGGGAGGAATTTTCTCTGTGAATCTGTGGATCGTTCCTCCACTCCTGATCACACTCTTGAGAGATCACGAATTTACAAATACTTTTTCTTTCGTTTGTTGCCTTGGTCAAGATGCTGCTGTTTTGTAAAACTCACAGTCTAGAGATCCAAAAACCACCCCAAATTTGACAAAACTTCAAAGGACATTAAGCAAATGTGTTCATTTTTTAGCTGAATATTTAACACCAATGTGATTGTCAATTTGATCTCATAAGTGTTCTTGTTTTTATTATAGGTTGAAGGTTCTGTTTCGAAGGAGAAACCTAAAGGGAAAGAATCAGTTGATAACTTACCAGCAAATGTGGAAGAATGGGCCCAGTATGACTGTCCCAATGAAATCAGAGATACTTTTAAACAGAAAACAAATGGTTATGGTATTCACTGGGATAATTTCCCCAAACCTGTAAGTATACTCCCCAAAAATCTAGAGCATTTACTATTAAGGAGTAAATCAGTACCAGAAAATGGTTTTATTTTAGTTTTTCTGTCTGTGTATTTTCAGACAGTTGTCCCAAATGCTTTTGTATTGTAGTATTCAGTAATACTTCGAGGTGTTAACCTGTCCTCTGCATGCTGAAATGAAGCTAACTTAGAGAAGACATTTGCCAGCTTTCTGTGTACCTTGCTGCTCTTTCCACTAGAAAGTTTCTTTATGCCTTTTTTCAGGTTTATTTTGGAACTAAAGATGTAATCATTAATTTAAAAATTATGTTCTACAAAATTATGTTTATACTGACTGAATTTTAAAAAATTTCTTTTCAGACTTGCACTTTGTATTTTATGGACCTTTTATCAAAACAGCTACAGAAAATTTTTTGCCCCCACTTGATTCTTCCAGTCTTTCAGCTCGCTGAAGTTATTGCTAGTGAAGTGCTGGAGTGTAGAAGTCTGTCTGATCTCTATCACCTTCGGTTTGTATCCTTTATTTATTTTAAATAAAAGAGAAACTGAATGGAGTGGACCATCCATTAATATCTCACCAAATAGTAACAAGAATTTTTTGTGACTTACTGTTTTATATTTGTAATGGATTTTATTTATTTTCCTTTCTTTTCTAATGCATTTCAGTAGAATTTTGGTGAATAGGTTTGTGGAATCAAAGCCACTAAATTTATTTGTTACAAAAAATGATCTCCCATGTGGAAAGCATATGAGATTATGAAGTCACACCACTTTCATGTGAAAAATTTTTGAAATGCCTTATTGTCATCTAACTGAAAAAAGATAAGTCAAATTTCTGTGAAAGTCTTACCTATTCAGTATTCAAAAGGCAGACTCCCTGTTTGCATCAAAAATAAATTTTCCACCATAAGGGCACAAAAAAGTTGCCCTGGTAAGTGCATTTTTAGAGAGATTTGTCTTTGTGACCAAAATTATGTTACTTTTTATGGATGATAACCCCTGAAAGTTGTGATTTAAAAGTATTAGTTATGCATGCAATTGAAATTCTTGCTGTTTTAGTTAAAGCATTTTATAATGCTTTTTTGGTAGGTATTAAATCATGTTTGCTTAATAAGTAACGGTCATAAGCAATAATTGTTTGCTTATTTTCTGATGGTTTGTGAAATACCACACAGTGACTCTTTAAAATGCCTGAAACTGATCCCACCGAGCAGAGTAGATGTTCATGTATACAAATATACCTGTTTCTCTGCCAATTGATTACTGAGTTACTTTCTTACAAGACTGAAAGGGACTTTCTGGTAGGAAATAATTTTCAGCCAAGATTTTCCAGACAGGTTTTTTTTTTGTTGATTCCTCAAGACTTGTGTTTATTTCATGGTATTTTATATATATCTATGACCTGATGTCTATATATGATTAGACAGATGTGTAGGAATATATTACTCTTTAATCAGGACAGAAAAGTAGATTAGCACATACACATGGAGGGGCAGAGTGGAGGTGGTTGCATGCTATTGTGAAACCACAGAAATATTGTCGTAGTTTTAGTACGTAATTTTTGCCATGAAGCTGGAGTAATACAGGTTTGATGGACTAGACTGGGCCTACTGGTGGATGTCCCATCCCTGGAAGTGTTCAAGGTCAGATTGGATGCAAGGGCGTCTTTCACAAAGATCATCTAAAGATAAGGTATCTTTAGAAGTTCCTTCCAGCCCAAACTATTCTTTGATTCTGTGACCTCTGTCTATGGGTAATTTCCCCTGCTTTTTTTTACAATCTTTGTTATTGCCAGCGTTAATCAAGACATGAGAAGGTAGGATTGACAAATGGGGAATATATGCTGTGTATATATAATGTGCTTGTATGACGCAACATGTGAAGGATTCAGATTGTTTCTTAAACATTTCTTCTTTTTATTTACAGAATTGCCCTGATATGCTCAGATTTAAAACTGAATCAGGCATCTGTATATCATGAGAAAGCTGCTGGAGACGTATACATTAGTGAATTAGAGCAAGCAATGTATGTATTTTCACTGCTGAGGGGGTATTTATTTGGGACTGTTTTCCCTACAGTTAATGGGTGTTGTTGGGGGAAAACAGTGAAAAAAATTATCACGGAACATACCTTTGGTGTGTTAACTTTGCCCTAAAATTCTGTGCAAGTTTGGTTAGTGTTTGTCTACAGAGTAGTATACGGTAAGGATTCCTAACACACTAATACGTTGTTATGGAATTCTTTTTCAAATATACTTGAGTTTACTTTTTTGTTCCTGTGATTTAGGTGTAGGCAAGAGATTGCACTGAAAAGAGAAAAAAATGTGTGCATGAAGACAGAAGAAAGAAAAGTACTATTTGAAAATGCTCACCTTAATGGTAGTAGGAAGGAGAATATCCTTACTTCAAGGGAAAAGGTTTTTATTTCTACTTCAGTTTCTATACTAAGTTACTCTTTCCCTTTTTTTATGCACTTGCTAGTTTGTTTTTAGATAATACTTGAAAAATACATACACAAAATAATAAATTACACAAATAATAAATACACAAAAATAATTAAAAGTGCATGCTATCTAAATTCTGCTAGCAATCATCTGAAGCTGAGGTTTGCCTGGCATTATTTATGTCAAGGAGAAACAAGATCAGAATCTTTGTTCATACAAAGTAAAACTACTTTCCTACAAATGGATTTGGGGACTAATGCAAATGGATTAAAAAGACTGAGACGCAAAGAAGAGACTGTATTCACGCTTGGTCTTGTTTTTTCTCTTCTTTCTCCCTTACATCAACATGTACTGTTTTGCTTCTGCTTGCATATCGTTTTAAGGGCATGCAAGTATTTCAGCTGTTTCCTGTCTCTTTTTTAAGAAGATAATTGCCTTACTGATTCTTTAATGCTTACCTTCACTTTGCTCTTTATTATGGCAATGCTGTCTGGATTGTCATCACACCATTTTGCTCTTTTTGTATATTTTTTCCATACTTGTGCATTGTTTTTCTAATTACTAATCCCTCTCAAGTCACCTCTTTTAGCTGTTGTAAGTAGTATTCCTCTTTTAGTTTTAGTTATTACTAAAAGTCAACTTTGTGACAGCAGCATATCTGAAGTAGTTAATCTGTCATCCAGTTAGTTTAAATAGTATCTGCTTACTCGTTCAATGCCTTTTGAGGATTGTAAAATCCAAATCTCATAAACTACCTGTTGTTCTTGTAATATAATTTTGAAGTTAGAAAATACAAATACAGCTGAGGTGTGGGATATCACAGTTAACAACTTGTATTTCTGTCTAGGTTTTTTGACATTTATGAAGATGTAATGCTTTAATTTTTTCAGGGTTTTGAGGTAAATGCAGTAACAGGAAAAGGACTGAGCGCACTCTCTTTCCCTCACTTGTGGATTGAAAAAGCTGAAGTACTAATTCAGCTAGGCTTGTATCAACCAGCAAGGCTTCTGCTTTCAGAGGCCCATGCTGCAACTCAGGTACAATACAAATCAAATAGAAAAAGAAGCACTAATAACATGTAGGGAAAATGCAATTATTTGTCGGAATAATAATAATCAAACTGCAAAGCCTTCTCCCACCACCCCAAACCAATTTCTTATTACACTTCAACATATATAATATGTACATTTAAATATATGGCATTTCAGTCCAACTTTATGGGAGTTGTCTGAAGGTTATATACATTTCTGAAGTAGTGTCAGTCTCTCTGTCTGCTTTGCAGTAGCCTGGGAAGATATGGGTATATTTCAACCTTGTTTGTTTAAATAGGTGGGAAAAGTTCAAGGTTTGTTCAGAAGAGAGAGAGAGCATTTAGTCCCATCCTCTCAATATTTTAATCATTTGAAAGTCTGATTATTTAATTTTGAACTTCATTATGAATTTACTGCAATTTTTTGATAAAATTGAAATTACTTCCTAGAAATCTGGCAGATCTGAAATAAGTGTCTATGTGTTCCACCTAACAGATTCGCATCATCTCATCATTATGAAGGATTATACATTACAGATATTTTCCCTGTATCTAACATTTTCCACTTTAGCCCTGTGCTTCATTATAAAAGTTTTTGTAATATAATAATTGCAGTAAAACATTTACTTAAAGAAAGTGTAATTGATATCCTGTTATTTTGTGTAATATTTTTTCTCCTGTAAGAAAACATGGCCTGTGTAAATTTAGTACAATCATGAATACTTTGAACAATAATATATGAATGATATTCATGAATAATACATGCCCCTTTATAAAGCATTAATTAAACATTGTATATTGAGGATAGTTCAAAATACATTAGGGAGGGCAGTAATTTTAATTATGTAATTTGTCAATAGAATCCTGTATGTCTGTATGCTAGTATACAAATATTATACAATATTTGTTCCTTATACAGGACTAGTTACAAGGCATGTAACTAGTGTAAAGCAACATTGTGAATTTGCTGGATCTCTAGTGTATCTGTACTGTTGACAAAAAAAAAATCTTTCATCATCACATTTCTTCATCAGACACTGACAGACACTAGCAGATCTATACACGCTAAATAATGGCAGAAAAATAATTTATTTGACTGGTAAAATAGAAGGTATGGGAACAGAAAGAAATATGAAGTAGATGTACCATAAGGAATAACTAAGAAATTCAGCAGATATTTGGGGGAATAGCATTTGCTTTTTATTTCTTTAAGGTTAACATAAAATATGGACAGACAAAAATATGAATAGCAGTAGTGGATTTTTAGTGTATAGAACACATCTCTCTCTTTCTAGGAACTGGGGGCCCTATCTGATATGTCAAAGTGCTTGTACTTACTTGCTGTGTTGGCTAACCTGGAAAGAAACCACAGACAAGCTAAAGCACTCCTTGAGAAAGCACAGCTTCTGGGAGGAGATGAACAATTTTGGTATGACAGCACCCTTAGTCTAACAGAAGCAATTCTAGAGGAAGAGGGGGAAGGAAAACAGAGCATGGTAAGGAAATTTTTGGGGTTTGGAGATTGTGGTTTGGGGTTTTTTTCAGCAATGCTCTCTCAGTGAAATATTTCAGCCTTTATATTTCAATAAAAGCAAAATTAGGTGTTAAATGTAGTTAAATGTAGTTGTTTCCTCTGAGCATTTAACAGACATTAATTACAGGTTCCAGACAGATGCAGGACACTTAGAATGAGATTCTACCCACAGAAGTTTAGGAAGTTTTTATGATAAGCTGTATGTTCTCCTATTGGAATAAAACCAGTTATAATCTAATATGTATGACTAAACCCCCAGAGATCTGATTCTCTTAACTGGAATTCTTTTGTATTCAGACAGTTCTGTTAACACTGGGGTATTTATTTTTTGTATTCGATAAAAATCAAACTATTCAGTATTATTTTCTATTATGCTTTTCCTTCCCAAGTGTTTCAAATAGTTTTACAAATATTATTTCTAGATTCTGGAAGATACTTCTGTAACACTTTTTTTTTTCTTCTTACTAAAGCCCTATAACATCAAAATATCCATTTACTGTTAAACCCTTAACTTTCATGAGTTTCAGCATAAATAAAGTCTTATGTCTGTGATCATCTAACGTGTCTTGATAAACTGTTCAAGGCTGTGTCATGTAGAGGGATTATTTGATTTTGACTAAACTCGTATTTATTGTCTTTTGCTATGTATGTCCAAGATGAATCTGGCTCCATCTTCTCTCCTTGTATGTATGTGCACCATTCATGGAATCATCAAAGTATCTATGTATGATCATAACACAGAGAGGAGATCAGAGTCTTAAGCTGTGCCAAGGGCAATATAGGCTGGATATTAGGAAAAGGTTTTTTATGGAAAGAGTGATCAAGTACTCAAATGGTCTGGCCAGGGAGGTGGTGGAGTCACTATCCCTGGATGTGTTTAAAAAAAGCCTGGATGTGGCTCTTGGTGCTATGGTTTAGTTGAGGTGTTGGGGCTGGGTTGGACTTGATCATCTTGAAGGTCTCTTCCAACCCAGTGATTCTGTGATTCTGTAACTCAAACTTTATAGACTTACTTACAGTTATCAAGAGCCTGCCATCTTCAGGATAACTGACATGTTGTGTACAAAATTTAAGCTTTCTAAATTAATGTTTATTATTATCTGTAGACATTTAAAATAGAATTATGAAAATTCTGGTGTTACCTGCAGGCTTGTGAGATATTGGAACATACTGTAAGTGTGCTTCGATCTACTTTATTGAAGAGACCTGGCAGGCAATCAGAATTGGGTTTTATGATTGCATCCCTTGAAGCCAGGTAAGCTGTATTTTCTCTAAAATATGCCCAGCTTCTACAATGCAACTACATGACAAATATATGTACTTTTTACAATACTGTCTTATTTTAGTATGACAAATTCTGTGAATTCTCAAATATTTTTGTTCTAAGTAATTTATGTGGTGGTTTGGTTTTTTAAAGTTTGAATTTCTTTCCAAATTTCTGTATTTCCTTCTCAAATGCTTGCATGTAGCCCCACAACCTGTTATGTTGGTAAACTAGACAACACAACCTATTGTGCATAGCTTGCAGTGCAGGTTACCTAAAGGTGCAATGTGTATTTGCCTGTGCAGAGGTTCCTGTTTGAACACTCCCACAACACTACTGCAGTCTACAGAATTGACTTCTGTTCTCAACATGAACCAAGAAGCCTGTTCTTGGTGAAACTAAACAATGATTTCAGTTCTACTGAAATACCAGCACAGAGACCTTAAAATGTGTTGGTGAAGGGAGAGAAGTGTACAACACTTACACTCCTGTCTTCCCATAGATGGGAAGCTTTTCTAGAACAGAGAGACTGTTATCAGTCTTCTCAGTTCATCTGTTCTTAGAAGACTGATTAGGAGTAAGATGGAATAAGTAAATACATGGAACAAGTGATACCTCTTCTCTAAGATCGAAATACAATATTTGGATTTTTTCAGAATTACTATAATTTGTAAAACACACAACTGTGGTGCTTTTTGTAGACTTCTTAGAATTTAAAGATAGGCAGAGAGAAATGTATTTGTTCTCAAAAAGCCTGTGCTTTCTGATTGCTATCTTGTATTTCATTTTTCTTTCCAGAAAAACGCTTATTCAGATACATTTTGCCCAGGATCATGTGACAATTGATGCCAATTCTGCTCAGTTGCCACACATTCTACAGGAATCCTACAATAAATTAGTTCAAGTTGAGAAGGACTTTCTTCATCATGGGCATAAAAACTCCAGTGCTGAAATACTGCTGGAATGTGCAAATATTTGTAGGTAAGAATATACCTCTACTGAAAAAATTTATTTAGGTTAAACTAGTTCATGAAATGTCTTGTTTACTTCTTATAGTCTAATTAAGATGGAAAAGAGCAGATAACATAGTTAGATTTTGTATATTGGTGCTAGATGTCTGTTTGCATTCCTCATGTGTTCTGTATTCAGAAACGTACTGTAAAATCAAAAATTGTTCACACTGAAGGCAGGGTTCTCTTCTGTTCTCTTTTGAGGTCAAAACAAAGTGTTTGGGTCTCTTAAGTCAGATTTTTGACTTCCCATTTGTAGACATATTTTAGCAGCCACACCAATCATTCTCTAGTATTTACAAGCTTTTGCAATTCTTACTGCTGAAATGTTTGTCCTGGATTGCGAAGCAAATTGTGTTCTATTTGCCATCTGTATGGCAGTTGTCTTCTGTCAAGTGGGCAGTTTTCCTTATCTCTTCCACACCCACTCCTCCCTCTGGGGAGACACCTGCTGATAACAGCTATTGAATGTCCCTACATGACTGATAAGAGCTACAGCATCCCATTGTGAGATGCTTCTCCCAGAGGGAGGAGCCAAGCATTCCTACCTGGATATAATCTGGAGATTCTGGAGCACCAGCCAAGCATTCCTACCTGGATATAATCTGGAGATTCTGGAGCACCAGCCAAGCATTCCTACCTGGATATAATCTGGAGATTCTGGAGCACCAGCCAAGCATTCCTACCTGGATATAATCTGGAGATTCTGGAGCACCAGCCAAGCATTCCTACCTGGATATAATCTGG
>JAWWEY010000391.1:0-12212 GCA_035582745.1 Loriotus luctuosus
ATTTGGGGGGAAATGGGGGATTTGGGGAAAAATGTGGGCAAAATGAGGGGATATGGGGAAAAATGGAGGGAAAATGGGGGGAAATGGGAAAAATGGGGTGAAAATGGGGAAAAATGGGGAATTAAGGGGGCAAATGGCGGGAAATGGGAAAAAAATGGGGGATTTAGGGGGGAAATGGGGAAAATGGGGAGAAATGGGAACACTGCCCCAAACACCAAACTCCTCCTCCGCCCCTTCCCCAAACCCCCTACCAAAACCTAAATTTAAAAACCCCAAAATTTCCCAAATTCCCCTCAAATTTCCCCCCTCAGATCACCTGCTCGTACTTGTCCAGCTCGGCGTGGAAGATGTGCCGGATCTGGGCCAGTTTGGCGCGGTAATCCGAGTGCTCCGCCCCGGCCTCCACACCCACACTGCCGAGTCCTTCGGGGGTTTTTTCGGCTCCTTCTCCCAACTTTCCGGGTTCCTCTGGGATTTCGGGGGGTTCCTGTCCCATTTTGGGGGGTTCTTGTCCCGTTTTTGGGGGTTCCTGTCCCATTTTGAGGGGTTTGTGGCGGGGAGCGGCGGCCACGCCCTCAGCCCTCAGCATGTTGTCCAGGCGCAGCAGCTGCGCGTCAGGAGGCTCCTCCTCCGCAGGGCCCCGCACCGTGAGGGCTGAGGGGAAAACGTGGAAACGTGAGGGGAAAACGTGGAAACGTGAGGGGAAAACGGGAAAAAATGAGAAAAAATGAGGAAAAATGAGGGGGAATTGGGAGAAATAATGAGGGGAAATTGGGAAAGGGGAGGAAATTAGGGGGGAAATGGGAAAAAATGAGGGAAAAATGGGGGAAAATGACGGGAAATTGGGGGAAAATTAGAGGAAATTGGGGGGGGAAAGGGAAAATTGGGGGAGGAATGGGGGAAAATGAGGGGAAAAATGAGGGGGAAATTGGGAAAAATGAGGGGAAATTGGGAAAGTGAGGGGAAAATGATGGGAAATGGGGGAAAAAATGAGGGGGGAATGGGGAAAAATGAGGGGAAATTGGGGAAAAATGAGGGGAAATTGGGGGGAGGAATGAGGGGAAATGGGGGAAAATGAGGAGGAAAAATGAGTAAAAATGAGGGGGAATTGGGAAATGGGAGGGGAAATTGGGGAAAATGAGGAAAAAAAGGGAAGAAAATGAGGGGAAATGGGGAAGAAAATGAGGGGAAATGGGGAAGAAAATGAGGGGAAAAGGGGGAAGAAAATAAGGAATAATGGGGAGAAAATGAGGGAAAAAAAGGAGAAAAATGAGGGGGAAATGGGAAAAAATGGGGGAAAAATAGGAAAAAAAAGACGATTTGTCATTTACAGTGGGTTCAGGAAGAAAATTTTGGATTTCCTCATTTCAGGTTGATGTTCCTGTTCAGTTAAAGTGAGGTTTGAGGGGGAAAAAATTGATGAGGAGAAATGAAACAAAAAAAATGGGGTGTGTTGATTTTTTTCAAATTTTTCTGGGAAAAATCTGGAAATTTCTGGATTTGTAGAAAAAAAATGGGACGTTCCAGAGGGAATTTCCAAAAAAACCTCCCAGATTCTGGGATTTTCCCATAAATCAACCCCAAAATTTCCTTTACCTCCCTTAAAAATAACCCCAAAAAAATCAAATTTCAGCTTAAAAAAATTTAAAATGAACTTTTAATGGAGAATCAGTGAGGGAAAATTGGGATGAAGTGGAATGGGGGGGGGAAATTGAGGAGAAAAAGTGGGATTTGAGGGAAAAATGGGAATAAAAAAGAGGAATCCTACCTGTTTTTTCCTTGATTTCACAGAGGACGCTGAACAGGGCCGGCTTCATCCTGTGGCAGTTCAGGGCGTGCTTCCTGCGAAAAATATGGAAAAATCAGCCTCAAAATTCATGGGAAAAACCCCAAACTGGGGTCATGTTGTGGGAAGAGCAGGTGAGTGAGGAAAATCCTGGGAAAAAATGGGAAAATCTGTGGGAAAATGGAGATTTTGGGGTGGTTTTTTTGGGTTTAATCTCAATTTTCCAAAAGGAAAAGTCCCAATTTTTCAGAATTTCGGGGATAAATTCCACAATAAACACCGGGAAAAATCCACTGGATGCAAAATCCACCTCAAATTCTCTTTTTTGCTGCTTTTGAGCCCTCTTTTACCTCATAGAAATCTATTTATAGATTAATTTAATGGATTTTTTAAATTATACATTCCCCAAATTCTCCAATTTTCCAGGCTTTGGGCCCAAATTCCAACGTGAAAAATCCTCTGTAGGAACCCCCTCAAAATCCCCCTTTTTTTTTTTTTTTGCTGCTTTCGAGCCATTTTTCCCCTCAGAAAATCCATTAAAAATCCACTTTTCTCTCATTTTCCCAGCAAATCCCGATTTTCCCGCCCTGCGAACCTCCCCAATCCGGGCTCCCCATCAGCCCCGCCCCAAATCCCGGGATTTCCCCTCAAATCCTTGGAATTTTCCCCTCAGAACCTCCCGGGTTTTGTCCCAAAAATTCGGCATTTTGCCTTAAAAAAAAAAGGCGGGAAAAAAAAACCGGAACCGCGGCCGGAGAACAAAGGCGGCTCCGATCCCATTGTCCTCAAAAAAAACGGGAATGTGAGGGGAAAATCTCACCAAAACCCCCCCATTTTGGGACTAAAACCTTCGATTGGGGTCCCCGAAGGCAGCGCTGGTTAATTCAGTAATTAATAATTAATTAGTAATTAATTATTCATTATTAAGTCCCGCCCAGCTCCTCCCTGCCGGGTCCGCTTCCCGCCTTAAATCGGGAGCTTGGATCTTAAAATTCCCAATTTTGGGACTTGGAAACCCCCCAAAAATTGCATTTTTAATAGAAAATTATTAATTAATCCCTAATTAATGGGTGGAAACGCCTCAAGTCCAACGAACTTTGCAGGCAGGGGGAAATAAAAGTGGATTTTCCGCTGGAATGCTGGAAAATTTGGAATCAGATGGCTGGGTTTGGGTTAATATTGAAAGGATTTAAGTTTAAAAAAGCTCATTCTTCAATTTATGGGAAATAAAACTCCCAAGAAACTCAAAATTATCCAGAATATCCCAAAATTCTCCTCAGTATTCCACGAAATCCAAATTTAGGGAATCCCTACAGGAGCTGCAGGTGGGGAATACCCAAACAAAATGCCAGGAAAGGTCAAAAAAGGGAATCTTTGAGGGAAAATTGACAATTCCATCCCAAAAAAACCACCAAACAAACAAATAAAAATTGATTTAAATCCCAAATTTTGAGGGTTTGCAGGGAAAACTCCTCCTGAAATTGTGAATAATCCACGGAAACAGCTGGAATTCGGGGCTGCCGCACCCAAAAAGGACAAAATTTTGGGGCGAGATAAGGAAAAATGGGGACTTTTATCAGCCCCGCGAATAGGGACCACTCCCAGCTCCCCAAAACCCGCAGGGATGAGGAAAAACACCCCCCAAAAAAAAAAGCCCAATTTTTGTGGGATTTGAGGCAATTCCCTCCCGGAGCAGCAGCTAATGAGGCGTTAATTACGCTCAGTTAATTAAGAAATGCACAACCCGCCAAAATCCTGGAATTCTGCTCATTCCCAGCGTTGGTTTTCCCTAAAATTCAGGAATTCCTCGGGTGGATGGAGGATTTATTCCAAATTATCCTAAACTGGGGAATCCTACCCCATCCTGGCCAAAATTCCAGCCCCAAACAGCTCCAGTTTTCCAATTCCTGGGGTTTTTTCTCCCATTCCCAGTGGGGTTTTCCTCATTTTTCAGTGAGATTTTCCCCCAGTCCTAAAGTTTTCCCTCAGTCCTGGAGTTTTTTCCCATTCCTGGAGGTTTTTTTCCCTCATTTTCTGCAGTTTTGCCCCATTCCCAGTCGGGTTTTCCCCTTTCCCAATGGTTTTCCCTCATTCCCAGTAATTTTTGTCCCATTCCTGGGTCTTTTCCCACATTCCTGGTGGTTTTGCCCCATTCCCACCAGTCTTGCCTGGGATTGTCCTGGCTGACCTCACCAGGAATGGGGCAAAACTGCTGGGAATGGGGCAAAACCACCATGAATGGGGCAAAACCACCGGGAATTGGGGCAAACCTGCTGGGAATGGGGAAAAACCAACAGGAATGGGGCAAAACCACCGGGAATGGGGGAAAACCCACTGGAAATGGGGGGAAAAAACACCAGGAATGGGGCAAAACCGTGTGGGAATGGGGAAACCCGCCAGGAGTGGAGCAAAACCACCAGGAATGGGGCAAAACCCACTGGAAATGGGGGGGAAGACCAGGAATGGGGCAAAAACTCTGGGAATGGGGCAAAACCACTGGGAATGGGACAAAACCCCTGGGAATGGGGTAAAAGCACCCAGTAATGGGGCAAACCCGTGTGGGAACGGGGCAAATCCCCGTGAATTGCCCTCAGAGCGGGAAGGACGCGGGGAACGCACGGGAGCGTCAGCCGGGATGCGGGGCCCTGAACGGAACGGGAAAGGCGCGAATAGCGGGGAAGTTTCCCCCTCAAAGCCTTCCCTCAGTGTCCCCTCGGTGTCCCCTCAGTGTCCCCTCGGTGTCCCCTCAGTGTCCCCTCAGTGTTCCCTCGGTGGCCCCGCGCTGAGTCACGGCCGTGCCGGTGTTCCCGGTCCCCGGTGCCGCTGTCCCCTCCCCGTACCTGGCCTGGGCCTCATCCAAGCTCTGGTCGGTGATGGCCATGATCTGCTGCAGGACATCGCCGGTGTCGTGCTGCGCGGGCCCCGCTGCCGGCCCTGAGGGCGGCCCTGAGGGCGGCCCTGAGGGTGGCGGGTCCCCGCTGCTGGCGGCGGCAGCGGGGGGAGGTGCTGGCGGAAGAGACCCCGGCAGGGCCACCCCGGGCATCAACCGCGGCGCGGCCTCCATGGGCGGGCCTGGAGCCGCGGGCCCGGCGCGACAGGGCGCGACAAATCGCGACAGGAGCCGCGCCGAGCCGGCGGCCACAGAGCCACCCCCCCGCGCCGACCCCCCACCGCGCTGCCGCCGGCCCTGGCCACGCCCCCTCCCCGTCGCGCCCACAAGAGGCCACGCCCCTTCGTGAGGGGGCGCCCTTCCCACTTTCATGGTTGGCCACGCCCCCAGCGCAAGCCACGCCCCTTCATGAGAGGACGCCCTCCCGCCTTTGGGCTTGACCACGCCCCTTCGTGAGGGGACGAATCTTCCCGCCATCACTGTGACCACGCCCTCGCCTGGCCACGCCCTGTCTGCCGTTTTCGGATCCCGCCCAATTGTGGCCACGCCCCCGATCTGACCACGCCTCCAGTGCCGCCATTTCCGCCCTTTCGACCCCACCCAAACGTAATGGCGTCTCCATGGTAACCATAACCACGCCCACCTCCATTAGGCCACGCCCCTCCATTGGGCCATACCCCCGCCGATCCCGATTTCTCCCGATTTTCCCCTTTTTCCGCCCAAAAATTCAGGAATTTTTTGTGCCCACAGCCCCGTTTTGGGTCATTTCGAGGCTCCGGGGTTGAATCTCAACACAGCAGAGTTTTGATCCTATTTTTGGGATAAAAACAGAGGGAAAAAATGAAAGAATTGGATGGAAAAAAACCAAAGGAATAAAAGGAAAAATTAAGGAATCAATTTTAAACTGGGTTAAAACCAGTCTTTAATGGGAATTCTGCTCCGAGGCTTTCCCAAAAATCCTGGAATTTTCCATGGAAATCTGGAAGCTGGAGCCCCTCTGGAATCCGAAGTTCTCCCAAATCCCACAAAACCTCCTCATTCTTGAGTTTTCCAGGGAAATTTTGATGTTGGGAACGACCAGGACTCCAAAATTCTTCTCCATCCTTGATCGACCAGGAGTTTTCCACGGAAATTTTGATTTTGGAGCCTCCAAGATGCTCCCAAATCCCATAAAATCACTTCATCCTTGATCCCATTATGACTTTTTCCATTAAAACCTCAAAAAAATCCCAAAAAACCTCCAAAAAAGTCTCCAAAAATTCAAAAAAAACCTTAAAAATCTCCCAAAAAACCTCCAAAAATTCTGAAAAAAATCCAAAAATCCCAAAAACCCCTCCCAAAAATAAAACAAACCTCCAAAAAAACCTACAAAAACACCTCAAAAAAAATCCTCCAAAAAATCCCAAAAATCCCAAAAAAACCCCCGAAAAAAAATCCCAAAAAATCTCAAAAAAAAAACCCTCAAAAAATTCCCAAAAAACCTCAAAAAATCCCCCCCAAAAACCACCAAGAAAACTCAAAAAACCCTAAAAAATTCCCAAAAAACCTTAAAAAACCTCAAAAAATCCCCTAAAAAACTCCAGAAATTCCAGAAAACCTCCAAACATCTCCAAAAAAATCCAAATAAACCACCAAAAAATCCCGAAAAAAACACCAAAAAAAAATCCCACAAAAACTCCAAAAAACCTCCAAAAAATCCAATAAAACCTCAAAAAATCCCAAAAAAACCTCCAAAAAATCCCCAAAAAACTCCAAAAATTCCCAAAAAACCTCCAAAAAAATCCAAATAAACCACCAAAAAATCCCGAAAAAAGCCACCAAAAAAATCCCAAAAAACCTCCAAGAAACCTCCAAAAAAATCCAATAAAACCTCAAAAATTCCCAAAAGACCTCCAAAAAATCCCCAAAAATTCCCAAAAAACTTCCAAAAAAATCCAAATAAACCACCAAAAAACCCTCAAAAAATCCCAAAAAACCTCCAAAAATCCCCAAAAAACTCCAAAAAACCCTCAAAAAATCCCAAAAAACCTCCAAAAACATCTCTAAAGAAATCCCAAAGAACCTCCAAAAAATCTCTAAAAAAATCCCAAAAAATCTCTAAAAAATCCCAAAAAACCCCCAAAAAATCCCAAAACACCTCCAAAAACATCTCTAAAAAAAAAATCCCAAAAAACCTAGAAAAAACCTCCAAAAAAATCTCTTAAAAAATCCCAAAAAACCCCCAAAATATCCCAAAACACCTCCAAAAACATCTCTAAAAAGATCCCAAAGAACCTAGAAAAAACCCCCAAAAAATCCCAAAAAACCTCCAAAAACCTCCAAAAACCTCCAAAAAACCCTAAAAAAATCCCAAAACAACCTAAAAAAACCTCCAAAAAATCCCCTAAAAATCTCCAGAAATTCCAAAAAAAACCTCCAAAAAAATCCAAATAAATCACCAAAAAAGCCCGAAAAAAGCCACCAAAAAATCCCAAAATACCTCCAAGAAACCTCCAAAAAAATCCAATAAAAGCTCAAAAAAACCCCCAAAAACCTCCAAAAAATCTCGAGAAAAACACAAAAGAAAATCCCAAAAAACCTCCAAAAAATCCAAATAAACCACAAAAAAAATCCCGAAAAAACCACAAAAAAAAAAGCCAAAACACCTCCAAAAAATCCAATAAAACCTCAAAAAAATCCCAAAAAAACCTCCAAAAAATCCAAATAAACCACCAAAAAATCCTCAAAAAATCCCAAAAAAACCCTCCAAAAAATTCCAAAAAACCCCTCAAAAATCCAAAAAAACCTCCAAAAATCCCAAAAAACCTCCAAAAACATCTCTAAAAAGATCCCAAAGAACCTCCAAAAAATCTCTAAAAAAATCCCAAAAAATCTCTAAAAAAATCCCAAAAAACCCCCCAAAAATCCCCAAAAAATCCCCAAAAAATCCCCAAAAATCCCAAAAAAACCACCAAAAATCCCAAAAACCCCCAAAAACCCCCAAAATCCCCCAAACCCCCTAGATGGAGGAGTCCACGGTGAGGTGCCCGTTGTGGGGGCGCGTTGCCCGTTCCGGGCTGGCACATTTGGGGCTCCGCGGGCACGGCAGGCACAGCAGGCGGCGGAAGGTGCTCCTCATCTCGTGATGGCGCCACGAATAAACCACGGCGTTGATTAACGAGTTCATTTCGGCCAGCAGCAGCACGTACTTCTCCACGGCCAGCACGTCGCAGCTCTGGCAGCCCAGCCCATCCAGCAGCAGGACCACCTGGCCCGGCGTCCAGCACACCACGAAGGCACCTGGGAAACGGGAAAAAATGGGGAAAAAATGGGAAAAAATGGGAAAAAATGGGAAAAATGGGAAAAAATGGGGAAAAATGGGGAAAAATGGAAAAAATGGGAAAAAAATGGGGAAAAAATGGGGAAAATGGGGAAAAATGGGAAAAAAATGGGAAAAAAATGGGAATTTTTGGTGTTGGCCTGGACTTTCCCACCCAAAAAGATTCCAGGGTAAAATTCGACACACTAAGGTGGTGGGCACCCCTGTTACCCCCTAATTAACCACTAATTAACCACGCACCAAGAATGATGATGACCAACCACCAAGGATGTTGATGATGACCAACCCAATTAACCCCTAATTACCCCTAATTAACCACCCACCCAGGATGACCATGACCAGCCCAATCAACCCCTAATTAACCCCTTACACTCCACCCACCGAGGTGAGCACCCCTAATTAATGGCTAATTAACCGCTAATTACCCACCCACTGAGAATGACAATGACCAACCCACCCACGATGATGGTGACCAACCCAATTAACTCCTAATTACCCCTAATTAACCACCCACAATGATGACGATGACCCACCCAATGATGACCAATCCACCCAGGGTGACATTGACCAACCCACCAAGGACGATGGTGACCAACCTAATTAATTAGGGTTAATTAACCCCTAATTAACACCTTACACTCCACCCACCCAGGACGATGGTGACGGTTTTGACCAGCGCCATGACGGTGTCGTGGTGCCGGGGGTGAGTACCCCTAATTAATGGCTAATTAACCGCTAATTAACCACCCACTGAGAATGACAATGACCAACCCACCCAGGACGATGGTGACGGTCTTGACCAGCGCCATGACGGTGTCGCGGTGCCGCGGGTGCGCCCCGGTGTGCCGCGCCATGCGCGCCACCCTCCTCCTGACGTAGAGGAAGATGTGCCCGTAGACCAGCACCATGACCAGGAAGACCGCGAGGTTGGAGACGGCCCAGAAGGTCAGGTAGCTGCGGCTGTAGAGCGGCGCCATCCTGGAGCAGCTGTCCAGCGAGCACAGGCAGTGCCAGCCGTAGGACGGGATCAGCCCCAGCAGCAGCGCCGCCGCCCAGATGGCCGCGATGAGCCCCGCCACGCGCTGCGCCGACATCTCGCTGTGCAGCTGCACGGCCAGCACCGTGCGGTGCCTCTCCACCGCGATGGCCAGCAGGTTCACCACCGACGCCGTCAGGCTGGTGTCCAGCAGGCTCTGCCTCACAAACCACGTCCTGAGCGACAGCCGCGCCGTTCTAGGCCCGGTGTGGAACATCAGGAACATGTAGGCCACGCCGGCGAAGAGGTCGGCGGCCGCCAGGTTGGCCAGCAGGTAGTAGATGGGGTGGTGGAAGCGGCGGTTGGTGGCCACGGCGGCGATGACCAGCAGGTTGGCCAGCAGCACCAGGGCGCTGACCGCCAGGCCGAGCGCGACCAGCGCGGCGTCGCGCGGCCGCCAGTGCGCGCTCAGCTCCTTGCGGCTGTTGTTGTAGAAGAAGCCCAGCGACTCGTTGTAGAAGCAGTGGCGCATGGCGGGCGGCCTGGGGAAATTGGGGAGAAAATGGGAAAAAATGAGGGGGAAATGGTAAAAAAAAATGGGGATTTTTGGGAGAAAATGTGAGGGAAAAAATCAGGAAAAATGGGGAAATTGAGAGAAAAAATGGGGATTTTGGGGAGAAATGGGGGAGAAAATCAGAAAAAATGGGGGGGAAATTGTGAGAAAAAAAATGGGGATTTTTGGGAGAAAATCCCCCCCAAAATCTCCAAAAAAATCCCTAAAAATCCCATTAAATTCCCATTAAAATCCCATTCCCCCCCCTTTTAAAACCCCTGAAAATTCCATCCCAAATTTCCCCCCCCCTCCAGAACCACAATAAAAAAAATTGGAAAAGCCCCAAAATCCTGGAAAAAAACCGGAAAAATCCCGAATTTCCCTCCCCCCGCAGCTTTTCCCAACATTCCCAGCCCGACCTTGGAATTCCCGCGGGAATCCAAACAACTCCAGGAGAGGGGAAAAAAAAAAAAAAAACAACAAAAAAAGGGATAAAACACCCCAAAAATTCCCAAAATTCCCAAAATTCTTTCCATAAAAACCCCACCGGGAGCCGCAGGAATTTCTTTGTTCCCAAAATTCTGGGGAAAAATTGGAATTTTCTGCTTTTTTCTCTGTTTTTTCCAAAGGTTTTTTGACTTTTTTTCCAGCGGCTCCGTGAAAAATTCCGGGATGGGGGTGGGAATTGGGGAAGGATTTTGGGTTTTTTTCCTGGATTTTTTGGTTTTTCCCCCTGGATTTCGGGGTTTTTCCCCCAAATTTGCGATTTTTTTTTATTTATATTTTGGGGTTTATCCTTGGATTTTGGTTTTTTTTTTTTCCTTGGATTTTGGGTTTTTCCTCTTGGATTTGGAGTTTTTTCCTTGGATTTTGGGGGATTTTTTCCCGGTTTTTGGGGTATTTTCCCCTGGATTTTCGGGTTGTTTTTTTTTCCTTGGATTTTGGGTATTTTTCCTGAAACTTTGGGGATTTTTTCCACCCTGGATTTTGGGGTTTTTCCCCCTGGATTTGGGGCTTTTTCCTTGAGGAAATTTCCCTTTTTTCCGGGATTTCTCCTCCCATTTGGGAATTCCCCTCCCCCTCCTCCCTCGGGACATCCTTCCCCTCCAAAATCCCTTAAAAATCCCTTAAAAATCCCTTAAAAATCCTTTAAAAATCCTATTTTTCCTGGAAAAAAAAACCCGGAAAGGGCCTCCTAGGCCGGCGCAGATTTGGGGAAAAACCCCTGGAATTCTCCTCCCAACAAATCCCAAAAAAAACTCCATAAAAATACAAAAATCCCCTTTTTTTCAGTTTTTTTCCCCCTTTTTTCCCTCTCCAGGAATTCCCTTCCTCCATTTTTAAAACTCCGAGGGGAATTTTGGGATGAAATTCCAGGAATTCTCACCTGGGATCAGCACGCGGAGCTCCGGGGGGGAAATTCCCATTTCCAGGCGGGAAAAATTCCCCAAAATTTTCTTTTTTTGGGGTAAAATAAATAAAAATCAAAAGTTGGAGGTGGCGGAGAAATCCGGGAAGGGGAAAATTCCTCGGAGGAGGCGCCGGGAGCCGCCCCCGGGCGGGGCTGAAACCCGAACCGGGAACCCGAACCGGGCGGGGAAAGCCGCGACTGGGAGCGGGGAAATCACAGACTGGGACCGGTTTGAATCGCAAACTGGGACCAGTAAAAATCACAGACTGGGAGCGGGGAAATCCCAAACTGGGACCAGTAAAAATCACAGACTGGGAGCGGGGAAATCACAGACTGGGAGCGGGGAGAATCACAAACTGGGACCAGTTTGAATCGCAAACTGGGAGCGGTGAAATCACAAACTGGGACCAGTGAAAATCACAAACTGGGACCGGTTTAAATCCCAAACTGGGACCACTTTAAATCGCAAACTGGGAGCGGTGAAATGATCAAATTGGGACCGGTTTAAATCCCAAACTGGGACTGGTTCATTCCCAAACTGGGATTGGTTCATTCCCAAACTGGGACCAGTTCAATTCCCAAACTGGGACCGGGTTAAATCACAAACTGGGACCGGTTTAATTCCAAACTGGGACCACTTTAAATCCGGAACTGGGACCAGTTTAATTCCAAACTGGGACCAGTTTAAATCCCAAACTGGGAGCGGTGAAATGATCAAACTCGGAGCGGTGAGAATCCCAAACTGGGAGCGGGTTAATTCCCAAACTGGGACCAGTTTAAATCACTAACTGGGAGCGGGGAAATGATCAAACTGGGACCAGTTTAAATCCCAAACTGGGAGCAGTTCCATTCCCAAACTGGGACCGGTTTAAATCCTAAACTGGGATTGGTTCCATTCCCAAACTGGGACCAGTGAAATGATCAAACTGGGACGAGTGAAAATCCCAAACTGGGAGCAGTTTAATTCCAAACTGGGACCAGTTCACTCCTAAACTGGGATTGGTTCATTCCCAGACTGGGACCGGTTCAATTCCCAAACTGGGACCAGTTTAAATCCCAAACTGGGATTGGTTCATTCCCAAACTGGGACCAGTTTAAATCCCAAACTGGGAGCGGGGAAAATCCCAAACTGGGACAAATTCAATCCCAAACTGGGACCAGTTACTGGGACCAGTTCAATTCCCAGACTGGGACCAGTTTAAATCCCAAACTGGGACAAATTCAATCCCAAACTGGGACCAGTTACTGGGACCAGTTCAATTCCCAGACTGGGACCA
>JAWWEY010000392.1:0-12203 GCA_035582745.1 Loriotus luctuosus
CAGTGCCCAAGGCCAGGCTGGACTCTGGGGCTTGGAGCAGCCTGGGACAGTGGGAGGTGTCCCTGCCATGGCAGGGGTGGCACTGGATGGGATTTAAGGTTCCTTCCAACCCAAACCCTCCAAGGAATCCATGATTCTGTATTATTAGGAAGCTATGAAAGCCTCACAGGAAAGTTTAGGAATGCTCCTGAAAGGATTCTCTTGGAGAATAAAATGCATTGTTGGGCGTTTCCCAGGGTGTGTGCTGGACCACAGCAAGCACACAAAGAGAAAAGGGAATCCCCCCTCTAAAAGCTCCAATCAGGAGCAAATCCAATGGCTGGCACCTGCTCCAGTTCCATGAAAATCTCATGCTGTGCAAAGTCCTTGCTTTGGGCTTTGGGACACTTCCAGGGGTCCAGGGGCAGCCACAGCTGCTCTGGGCACCCTGTGCCAGGGCCTGCCCACCCTCCCAAGGTGCAATTCCTCCCCAATATCCCATCCAATCCTCTGTTTAAAACCATTCCCCCTTCTCCTATCACTATTGGCCCATTTAAAATTCCCTCTCCCTTCACCTCACAAAATCTCATCAGTGACCCTCAAGTGCTCCATCAGAGGAGCTGGATAAAAAAGCAATAAATATAAATATAGATGATATAGATATACATAGACACCAGCTCCTCCAGGTCACAGCCCTGCCAAACACAGCCATATGTTAAATGCAACCACAACGAGCATGCCGACAAATTAACAAGCTAATTAACACCAGCACAGAAACACTGAGCAATCACACCCTGTCCTCCCACCTCCAGAGGAAGCAGGAGGAGAATCTCATCCAGAGAAACAGGGGACTTGGGTGGATAACTCCATTGTGACTGTGGCCCACAAAGGAACCTCGAGAAGCCCTCGTTAATTAGGAAATAGAACCACAAAAATGCCCCCAAATCCCTCTGACCTACCTCAAAATCTACCAAAATAATACCCCTTGTGTTCAATCAAATGTAGTATTTTAAATATGAGCTTCATTTAGCTGGTTGAAAACAAAATATGAGCTTAATCTCTCTGGGCAACTCACCTCTGCCATGCCAAAAGAAAAAAAAGGAATTGACCCCGTTGTACCTCCAGAAAAAAAGCAGTTAATTGCTTAAAATACACAGACTGATGTTTAGGAACAGCTTGAATCTGCACTGCAAACCATCTGTTCTGCATGAGAGATTTCATGACTTCCCAGGTCCATTTCTAAATTGAAATGGATGTTTTAATGATGAAAAATGGGGAGAAGCGGTGAATACTTCATTAAAACACATTATTTCCCTGTCAACTTTCTATTCTCCTGACTGTAAGCAAAAATAATGTCTGAGCAGAGTTAATGTCTCGGGTTATCAGAGCTGCAGATGCCTCCTGGCATTTGCCTGAACAAATAAGCTATTTCATAAACCTGCAAACAGAAATGATTCAATAAATTGGAATTTCTTTCTCTTCTAATGAAAACCAGAGTTCTCCAACTCTTTCAATTACCTCCACGGAATGCAAAAGACACTAAAGAGAGGGTTTTTCTCCCTGTTTACTGCGTTCTTAGGACCATAAAAGCACATTAAAAACGTCAATACCTTCGCAGGGGAGACTCATCCACACTTCCTCTGGCAAACTGTATTTAATTATTTCAATAAGATGCAAGGATATAATTTCCTACCACCATGATGAGGAACCAAAATGTCCCAACCATTTGTATCTGTCACACAAATAAACACTTTCTATAGCATTTCTCAGTGTATTTGCCAATTACCTCATATTTTTTGGACTAAAGCAAGTGTGTTTGCTGAAGCACAGAGAAATGATAACAGAAATACCCAAGCAGGGCTTGCTTTTGTGCTGAGGCAATTTATTAAAGCAACAAGACATTTCAACATGCCATTAAAAATGAAAAACAACAGGCTGGAGGAGAAGGATGGCATTGGAATTCTGAATAAACCACCAAAAGCCTTGAAGGCATCATGCAGCAGGGAAAACCAGGCAAGTCCCAAGCTGCTCTGCTGTCCCATGCTCTGCTGGTGCCAAGACTTCCCAAATTAATCTGATTTTCAGCATGTCTCCTTCTGAAAACAGCCAGCAGGAGACTTCTCAAAACCCTTCAATATTGAAAGGGTCTCCCTGGCGCCTTCCCCAATCAAATTCTTCTGCAGCCATCTAAAAAATCAATGGATGTTTCTACAAACCTGAACATCTTCACCCGGCCTTAAGTTTCTTATTAAAGTAATTTTATATTAAGAGATTCCCAATGAAATAAAAGCCAAACCCAAAAGGTGAGGGCAGCTACCTCAACCCTTGGAAATGACAAGCCAAAATATTTGGGATTTTCCCTGAGAACCTCTAGTCAAAACAATTCCACACAAGCTCCTTGGTACAGATTCCCTGATCCTCAGAGAGGCTTTGGCAGAAATGATTCTGCTGGTTGAAATGTCAAAATTAAAATCGTCCAGGCAAATTAAAGCAAATTCACTTTAGGCATCCAGATGTGGGACACAAAACTCTGCCCTTGAGTCCTCCTCCCTGAAGGTTTAGGGAACAGCCCAATATCTGGAATTATTCCTAAATAATGAACAGAGCAAGAGTTTCATGAAAGTACAACAGTGTTTCTGTTATTTAAAAACAAAATTCTACGATATGGCACAAAACTCCATTGAAAATCCTGTATTTTAATTAGAAATCTGATTTAACCAGGCAAATTCCAGCTTGCCAGCAGGCACAGGAACCTTCCTGGATTTCTCCATGTTCATCAGAGCAGGGCATGAAGAGGGAAAGGATGACAGCAGAGACGTTGGGCAATCGATCCATAATGAAACAGCTCTAAAGCAATAATGTTTGCCTTGCTCCGTGCCTGCTTCTTTTCTCCATAATTGATTTTGCACTGAAGCTCTCAGATTGCATAAGCAGCCTCAAAATCACGCCTGTGAGAGCTGCCAGTTCCTTTTATTCCTCCTGTATCTTCTCCCAGCGAGTTAATCCCAGGTGGGAAACACTGCCCTGATAAAACCCAACAGTCCCAGCACTGGATTTTAATGAGCCACTGCATTTTTGCTCTGTTTCTCCAGCACAAGGACTTCACAAACGAGTTCTCTCTGCTGGTGGAGCTGTGCCAGGGGAGGTTTGGGTTGGAGATCAGGAAAGGTTTTTCCTCCAGAGGGTGCTGGGCACTGCCCAGGCTCCCCAGGGAATGGGCACAGCCCCGAGGCTGCCAGAGCTCCAGGAGTTTGGACACTGCTCCAGGGATGCCCAGAGTGGGATTATTTGGATCAGGAGTGGGATCAATGATCCCTGTGAATCCCTTCCAGCTCAGTGTGGTTCCACTCACACCCTCAGCAGCAGTCTGATATTGCCATCTGCACCTCTGCTGGATGAAAGCCCCACACATTTATTTAAAATATCCCATTTCACACACACTTAACGGAGAGGTTATGAGGGGATTATATCAAAAATAAGAAAAATCCTTTCATGGCAGTGAAAAGTACCATGGCAAGTGTACAGGTCATTGCCAAATGGGATCTGAATCCTGGGGGCTGCCAGCAGCCTTTGAAACCAGCTTTGGCACCACTATAAAACACATTTCTGTTGGTTCAGGGAAGGAGAAGCAACAATGGAAACTCAGCTTTTGAACCAGATCTGAAAGAACTTGAGGTAAAACATCTGTCTGTCATTAGAGCTCCTCTGCAGCAGGAATCCTCCAGGCAACCCCAGATGTGTATGTTATGTTATATTTATTATATTATTCACATTACAGCAGTCCCTTCATACACAAACTGCTGTGTTTCTCTTGGATCCAGACCTTAAACTTTTTCAACATGGAGCCAAAAGGATTTTCAGTTTGGGTTTATTTTCCTTTTGGCGAATATATTCCATATATAGCCCTCCTTCCAAACTGAGAATTCTTCCATATGTAATATAAGAAGAAAGGCAAGATTTAGAAATACACCAACTATGCACAAAAGAATTCACCAAGATAAATGCACAAGCACAATAAATTTTATCATTTCTTTTCAAAAAAAGAGAGCAAAATCAAGAATAAAATACTGTCTCCGAACCAGATTGCTTAAAATATTTGTTTTTAAGCCAAGAAACCAGCGAGTAGAAGTTGTTACTCAGCCTATTCCATCACTTTAAAAAGCTGCATACCTAAAGGCTTCCAGTGCATCAGGTTTTCAAATGCCCTTTTCACAGAGCTGCCTGCCAACATTTTGTCTGGATTCACATTGCAGACAAACTGTTCTTCCCCTGGACAAGTCACGGAAAAAAATCCATATAAAAGCAGAGGAGGCAAGGACAGCTGAGACATCCATGCTGAAATCCTGCTTAAATCACACTGTTATTAAACTTTAATGGAGAAACAAGAAGTGCTTGAGCCCCAGCAATGGGAGCAGCCCTGTTTGCTGTGACAGTGCTCAGGGAAGGGATGGCCCAAGGTAACCCAGCTCCTTTCTCATCTTCAAAAACAAGATAGAACAAGATAAAACGAGCCTAGGATCTTGGAATTGAATCCTGAGCACTTCCAGCAGTCACTGGCTCAGTGTCACTCACTCCCCTAGCAGGATATTGTCTTTAATTCTTAATTACACCAGATTTGGGTGTAAGGTTTTGGTGTTGCCACTTCTGGAATCTGCAGACACAGATTCCCACACTGGTTTGGGATGAAAGGGACTTAAAGCCCACTCAGTGCCACCTTTGCCATGGGCAGGGACACCTTCCACTGTGCCAGGGTGCTCCTGGTCCAGCCTGGCCTTGGACATTTCCAGGGATCCAGGGGCAGCCACAACTTCTCTGGGCACTCTATGCCAGGGCCTGCCCACCCTCCCAGGGAACAATTCCTTCCCATATCTCACCTAAATCTCCCCTCTTTAGTTCAAAACCCTGTCCTGTCTCTCTGTGCCATGTAAGAAGTGCCCCTGCTGTTTTTCCAAGCCCTGAAAAGGCTGCAGTGAGTTCTGCCCTCACTCTCACTGGAAAGGCCACTGTGATTTTTCTCTCCACAAGTAATAAAAGAAAATAGCCAAGAGCCAGAGGCCACAGGGGAGGAGCAGAGCCTGCTCTCAGCCAGCTCCCACTGCAGACAAGTCTTCCATCATCAAAACAAAAGAGAGAATGAACCATTGTCTCCTGACTGCAGCAGCAAGACCACACTTTTCAGATCTGCATGGAGAAAAGCAACACCGCTATTCCTAAATATATCCCAGTGCCTGGGGTGTGTAACCCAGCCCTGCAGCCTGTCCTTCAGTGTGTCAGCCTGAAAACCTGAGAAATTCACCCTTATCCAGCACCTCCTTGTGCTCCTGCTGCCTTTCTGGGGAGGAGGGCTGGATTTCCACGGTTCCAGCAGCTGTGCTGCTTTTCTCTGCCTCTACGATTGCATTTCTACAATTACAGCAGACCTGGGATTCCTGGGGATTGATTCCTCTCAGGATAAGGGTTTAGGATACCAAAAAAGGAGGAGAAAGGAGTGTCTGTAGGGAGCCTACAAGGAAGATCAAGAGGGAGTGTGGATGAGGACCTGGAGTGCCAGAGGACAGGGCTGGATGGGATATTGGGAATCAGGAATTGTTCCCTGGGAGGGTGGGCAGGCCCTGGAATGGATTTCCCAGAGAAGCTGTGGCTGCCCCTGGATCCCTGGAAGAGTCCAAGGCCAGGCTGAACCAGGAAGGTCCATGGAAGGTGTCCCTGCCCCTGGTTGTAACTGGATGGGCTTTAAGGTCCCTTCCAACCCAAACCATTCCACAATTCCATAATTCCATAACCTTTACCATCAGCAGTTCTGCAGACCTCTGAGGAGATTTTTATCTCCTCACAAAATCTGTTACACCAACATTATTTACAATAATATTTCAGGCAGTGCTGGGCAAAGCCATTACTGAAGTAATTCTTTTCCAATCCCAGTCTCTGAGGTTTGCAGGAAAAGACACATTTTGCTGGGAAAGGGAGATCAACAGGAAATATTCCCAAATGCCTTTCTCTAAGACTGGTAATTAGCATCAAAATCTGTAACCTTTAGGGAAATAGGGACACAAAAATTGTTCCTTTCTGGGTTTCTGAGACCCTGAATCCCTTGAGACTTTCACCGTGAGATGATATCAGTGCAAGACACGGCCAGGCAGGCCTGGTTTCCAAAAATACCAAATTGAGATTACATAAAACGAGTGGGAAGACTGACAAAAAAATAAAAAAGCAGGGTTTTGATCAAACAATTTATGGCATTTCTGACTGGGAATGCAAATGAAATAATCTCAGTGACCTTAAAAATGAACTGAAGCAAGGGGTCCTTGGAGGCACGGAGTGAGAATAGGAGGCTTTTTTCTCAGAGAGTGAGATAATGCTTGGACTAGAGCTTTTTAATACATTGTGCTCAGTAAATTCAGCTCAGGGACAAAACTCCTGTGGAATATTTGATTTCTGGCTTGGAAACTACTACACTGAATTCCTAAATCAGTCTGAAGTAAGTTCATTTGTGGAGGCTCCAGAACATTTATTTTCTGGATTTGTACTCCTTCACTAATCACTTTCATTGGCATTAAGTAACAAGTAAAGGCAGTTCTTCTGAAAAGTTATTTTTCTTTCTTATGCAAGAGCCACGTTCTGTTCCCATTTTTTCCCATAAGAAACTGCTGATCTTAGCAGTACCCAAACTTAGGAAGAAACGTCAACAGAGGAGACATGGAAAAAGTTCCCACCCTGAACGTAATTTTTTCCTGTCTCACATAACATGTTCCCAAGAAACTCTGAAATATAATACAGCCATATTTACTTTTGTAGGGGTTATTCAGCTTCTGAAGCATTTCCCATGGAATGAGGAACCAGTGATGTTTTATCCCAGTCTGTGGCTGGATCCCAACTTCCAAAGGAATTTGGGCAGGTGTGGGAAATGGATTTGTAGAGAATTCTTCAAGTTTGATAGAAGGTTCACATAGTGTGTATTTGTATGTAAATTTTGAGATAAGAAATGCTGACTTAGAAATGCCATGGAATAGGACAGATATTGTTGAGAGAGAAATGGAATTAGAAACAAGTTTCAAAGGATGGCCTTGCAAATCAGACTAGATACTTTGGAGAAATAGAATTATGAAAAACCCAAACTATGAAAAATCCAAATCCATTTCCCACAGGCAGGAAGGAGAAAATGGAGCCCTTTAGCTGGCAGGTGCTTCCCAAAACAGCACTCCAGGGTTTTTCCCCTACCCCTGCCCCAAAACTCTCCTTCTTTACACACCACCTCACTTGGGCTGGCTTTGAGCTGCTGAATCCTGGAAAACCCCTGGGATGGAGAGCCCACAGCCTCTCCAAACATCCCTGCTCTGGTTGTGCCTGGAGCAAGAGCCCAGGGAGCAAGGGATGGAAATCCACCTCGCCTTGCTTGACTTGGCCAATCCTCATTTGCCCTTCCACTAATTAGTGACCATGGGGACCAGAGATGTACTGAGCTTGGAGGGATGAAGGAGAAGGAATTTTTCTTCCCCTTGTCCAGGATGGATGACAGGCACTGGAAAGTCCAAGCCTTTCCTCAAGCTACCCCAGCAGTTTGGCACAACAGAAACGCCTCCTAGCAAGGACAGAGGGGGAAATCCCTCATTATTTCTTGTCTCTATCTAAAGCCTCCTTCAGTCTAAGCTCACCAACAACTCTGAATCACCCCCAGTTTGAGTGAAACATAAAAAAAGAAACCTCAGGACTGCAAACACAGACACAGAATCTAAAATTAACAAAAGGAAAACCTCTAGGCTGCCGTGGATCTTCTCAGAGCTCAGCAGCCCCTTCTCACCACCCCAAAGTGCTGCTGATTTCCTCTCCCACATCCCTCAGAACCGTCTGCACCCCAGACAGGGCCTGCTTTGAGCCTCCCAGGGGCTGTCCCTTCCCTTTCTCCAGCACTAATAAACATCATTTTGAAAGAGCAATGGGATGTGTCATCTCCATGAGCTGCTGCAGTCATCCCACGGTGTTTCAGTGATATCAGACACATCACAATTACTCCTTCTGCTCCCTTCAAA
Organism: Loriotus luctuosus; assembly: GCA_035582745.1. Classification (NCBI taxonomy): domain Eukaryota; kingdom Metazoa; phylum Chordata; class Aves; order Passeriformes; family Thraupidae; genus Loriotus; species Loriotus luctuosus. Next base: position 8,007 of record JAWWEY010000392.1, read on the forward strand.
CAGGCTCCTCACCACAGCTGCTCTGCTATGGAAGTGCAACTGGCTCAGAAAACAGCTGAAAACTCATCCAAAATGGGATTTTCACAGTGGAAACACTGAGGTTTTACCCTCTGAAGCCTCAGCAGTGGACAAAGCTTTCCTTTCACGCCGCTGTGTTTTTGAGGCGTGGCTGCTGCCCTGTTTCTGCATCAGTCTGGATGCCAGGGTAAGAGTATTCCATTAAAACCAGCAGTGAGGCTTTGGCAGCTGGCACAGCAGCTCTCCAAAGCACGGAGGAGTTTAAGGAGATGACAGTTACCCAGTTGCTTTCCAGCAGGGAAGCAGCAAAAATCATCTGTGTGCAGGCTGCCAGTGCCAGCTGCAAATCCCTGCCAGTTAGGGCAAACAACCATTTAATTTTCTAGCAGAGAGGGACAGGATTGACTTCCCATTGGCTTCCCAGGATTGACTCCTCAAGCAGCTCTGAGAAAGGTCAGCAGACACCAGGAAATACTGAAAAATTGTGTCAAACCCGAAACCAAGATGGGTTTCAATGTGCTCCAAGGCAGGGCTGAGGGATTTGACACCACCAAAAATCCCAAGTGCAGAGGAGCTCCAGGAAATGGTCACAAATTCCATCAGGAATGCTGATGGAATGCTTGTGATTGCCCCAGCTCCACAGCTGCCACACAATTCCTGCTCCCAGATAAACAGCTTATTCCTCTGCTCAGCTTTTAAAAGGGATTTCTTTAGGTAAAAGCACTCTGTGCCCTCACTGCTACACTCCTCAACCACCTTCTGAGCCTCTCATGGCAAGGGATTTTGGACAAGTTCTGCTGAAATTATGATAAAATTTACACAGGAGCTCAGGGAATGTCAGCAATTACCAGCATGACCTCAAGGCTTAGAGAGGAATTGAGATTAGAGGGAGACTTGTTTTTCTGCAGTGATTTGGTAGCAGATGGTGACTTTTATTTAGCCCTTTTGAAGAAAAGTAGCCTTGAAACGGGCACTTTCCCAGCTTCATTAACATGATATTGAGAGAAATATCAAATGTCTAAAGCAGGGACAATTCCCAGAGCCTCACGCAATCCTTAACAAATCCAAACTCTCGTGCTGCAATCTGCTTGGTGGCTTTTGGAGATGTGAGCCTCCAACTTCTGCTGCTTCTTCCTCTGTGCTTTCCAATTTTATTCTGCTGTGAAACCAGCTCAGCTCTTTTTGCTTGTAAAATTCTGAGTGTTTTCCAGCTCTCAGCAGAAGCTGAGACCACTCAGTTCTTCCACTTGCATTTTGTTTGCTGATAGGGTAAAGCAAAATATCTGGCATTGTAACATGAGCATCTTCTCAACCCACCCTGAGCAGCCTCCCTGAACCTTCTGGGCTTGCAGCAGGACTGAAGTGACCCAAAAACTTCAAAAGTTTAAAGTAAAAGCAAGGAAAGAGTCAAACAAGCCAAGGTTGAAGAAGCCAGCAAAAGCCTGACTTTAAAGCACTTTATGAAGGGTCAGAAGTCACCAGCATTACATTCAGGAGAACAAACTGTGGCTAAATAGTCAAGATAAACCAGACATGGCTACAAATTTAAGAAAATATTGCCATGTTTTGGCCTCTCTGGGTTGGAAACACTCTTCTGGTTGGATAATTCTATAAGAAGTACCTGCCAGCCTCCCCCTGCCTGAAGAAAATCCATGTGCTGGCTGCTCCTGTGCCTGAGGCTCAGGAGGATGTGTGTTTACACCGGTGACATTTCACAAACTGTGTCCCCATTCCCCTCCCACTCAGCACTTGACAGAGACAGCACCAAGCCTGGACTGATTCCTGCTAACAGGAATAAAAATGTTCCCTTTCAGCTGATAAATGGGCACAGGTCAGGAAGAAATCAATTACAGACAGAAAATACACATTTCTAACCTGTACATTTAAGTAATTCCTTTACAAGTGCTGAGATATCTTTAAATCTTTTTTACACAGTTAAAAACCCTGCACTTCTTGCTGGCTTATTGCAGCAGCACATATGGCATGCCAGAAAGCACATGAAGGAATCATATGAACAAACAGCTCCTGCTACATAAATGAAGGCAAAATCAATTCTCCCTCCACTTATTGTTGAATGAAAACCATCCAGAACCATTAAACATTACAGGGGAAAAAAGGCCCTAAAAAGCTGAACTCAAATTGTGTATTTTTATTTTGCTGCAAGGTTTTTAGTTTGATTTCACTGATCATGGAGTCCCAGGATGGTTTGGGTGGGAAGGGACCTTAAGGACCATCCAATCCCATTATTCATATTCCCAGCATTCCCTCACCCACCCTGCAACTCCACAGCTTTTTAAATCTATTACCTTGTGTTTATTTATTCTGCAGTGCAATCCATAACAATGCTCAGGTTAAACCTGCCCCATCATAAATTCCAAGAGGCAATCTCCAGCTGAAGGAATTAGTTACTCAAAGTGCTCTCAGCTCCCAAAACGTGTGTATAAAACAACTCAGCCCAACTTAAATCATATCAGATTTGTACCAAAAAAAAACCCCAATTCCTGTGTGGAGCTGCCAGCCCTCATTAATCATGTCCTGATGAATGAAATCCTTTCTAGTGCTGGCAACAGAGATTTGCTCTGAAATGGTGGAAATGTTTCAGGTTAATCTTTTTGACAAAGCAGTCAATTCCATGAAATAACTTCCTCCACATCCCCTGCATTCCCAGCTAGGATAAATCCAAGGAGCTGGGCTGGAGCAGAGGAATCCAGGCTGATTTCTATCAGCTGTAGACCAAGCCAACATTTTTTCCCTGTTTCAGTGCCTCAGTTAAAATCCTCAGGGAACTTTGGGACATATTTTCACATGTTCGGCCAATGATCTGCTTGGAGAGGCTTCCAGATGGATTTGGGAAGACAAGCTGAAAAATGCATGGTCATGTTCTCCTCTAAGATGGTGCTGTGAGGGGCTAAGCTGACCTTTGCTGAAGTGTATTTTAAGAACAAGAGTCACTTAGGGAATACTTCATGTCTTGGGGTAAATATATTTAGCTGGAAACGAGACCTAAAGAAGAACAAGATATTTCAAACTGGCTGTGTGTCACAGCCTACTGTACTTACAGTAGTTTTTCTTTACAAAAGAGGGACACAAAAATGAGAACTTTGGTCTTGAAGTTTTCTTTGAGTCTTTTAGAACTGAGCATGGGAAGTGCAGCATCACAGCACCAGAGTAGGGAATGTTGAATCAAAATGTTGTTTCTGATGGGAAACCCTACTCCTCATTTTAACAGGCTCCAAAAGGAATTTTTAACCACTTGGTGCTGAAACTTTATTGCACATGAATTAAGTTTTTTCTACCTTTCTGAAACACTTCACAGTAATGGTTAAGGTTTGATGTTTTTTTCTTAACCTGTAATTCTTTAAACAGGCCTGGGACAGAGGCACTGGGAATGGGAACAGTTTTTTAACCCTTCCAAGGATGGAGATTCCACCACTGCCCTGGGCTACTGAAAGTGAGGGGCAGAGCAAAACCTTCTATTTTATCTGCTCTCAGATTTCAAGTTAATTCTTTGCTGTTAAAAAATCTAATAATCTCCTTCTCAGAATTTTCATTTGCAGGATTCTTCCTGAAAAGATCACTTGACATACACACAAAAAAAAATCAAATCATAAACTTCTCTTCACTGCAAGTAGAAAGGGAAGTGTAAGGAAGGTCATCCCTGAGTGGTGCTGGCTGAAGGTCACTCTGCTCCAGCTGAGCTTTTAAATATCAGAAAAACCAACAGGGATCAGCAGCACAGAGTCGAAGGTGACACATATTAGTGAGACAAGGGATTGCAGTGGGTGGGAGGGGAGGTCTGGCTGCAAATATTTACACAAACTGGAACAGATTTAGGACAGGCTGAGCCAGTCCATCCAACCACGAGGCAAAGCAAGGCTTACTGTGAACGACCCCGAGTTTGATATTTACTGTGTCCTCTGGGGATTCAGGCCTGGTTTAGGCTAAGCCAGGTCAATAAAAATGAAGTCCAGCTCCTGAAGTCTGGTAATAGCTCAGCAATTGAAAGGATTAGAAAGAGAAGGTTAATCCTGGGGCTAGATCTAGAAGCAGGGTGCTTGTGCTGAGCCCAAACCAGACAGTCTGGGCTCCTCAGCACAGCACTCCAGGAGCTGCTGGAGCTGAGCAAGGGCCTGGAGCATGTGGGTGCCCAGGCCAGGCTGAGGGAGCTGGGGCTGCTCA